>ML790968.1:190125-204577 GCA_009831015.1 Picea engelmannii
GTGTGTGTGTGTGTGTGTGTGTGTGAAAATGAAAATTTATTTTTATATATAGATAGAATTTATAAATAATGGTGATTATATTTGTTTTTACATAAATAAAAATGAGGATTAATTTAATATAAAATATACATATAATAAATAAATAAGAAAATTAAAATTATATATATTTATATATAATTTGTCTCGACATAATGTTAATAGTTCTTATATTATTATACTTAAGATTATGTTTAGACTTTAAAGCATAGCTAAATAATGTTTTATTTTGGTCACATTTATAGAATAAAAATATTATATTCTAATAACTATAGCAAGTGACATGCAAATGAAGACATATTTTAGTGTAACACTTTCTCATATATTTTAATGTTCTATAAATTCATATATGCACAAAGCTGATAAGTTTATATACGTATAAAGTTGATGTAAAATATAGAGTGAATCACAATTGAAATAAGATCTATTTACACTTTTAATATGTACTTAGATAATTACGTGGTGTTTTCCCTTTCTTATGCTTAAATATGGTTGGAATAAATGCAATCGAATGTAAGATAAGATTAAACTAGAAAAAATGACACTCAAAATGGAGTTGTATAATTTAAAAATTGTTTGATGTTTTCTATAAATATTGTTGTAGATTGAAATGACTAAATGCAAATATAATTTAAATTATAAAAATAAAAATAAAAAATGATGAAATAAAATAAATTGTTGTTAAGAGTTTTAAGAAAGTTATAAAGTATAATAATAATTTATATTCAATAATATTGATGAAGTCCTTATAATTATAATAACAATCTATCTTAGATAAAAAGTAAATAAAGTTTAAAGTGATTCACAGTGAAAGTAAGAGTTGATTTGATTTAAGTTAAGTTCATAAAAGTGTTGTATACTCTAATAATTACTTATGTTTAAATATGGTGTATAAAAGGCAAGGCTTAAAGTGATTCACAATTGTTATGTTATAATTTAGTTTCCTTTTTATGTTTAAATTGTATTAAAAAAAAAATATTGTTAGAAATCATAATGTTAAGAAAGTTATAATTATATTAACAATGAATATTAAATATAACTAGATGCTATATTGATATTGATAATGATAACCATATTAAAGATAGCTTAATAATTAAAAGGTAGTTGAATAACTTGTTAAGGAAAATAAATACAGATGGAAGTGTATAGAGCCAATACCATAAATGACGCTATGAATAATTATGTAAGTGTTTACTTGAGGAAGATAAATATATATATTATATATGTAACATGAAGAATAGATTCATTAATGCATTAGTAGAGCAAAGATGAATGAGTGATGTATTAGGGGTAGTGAGAATAATAAATAGGTAATGAGTAGATTGTGTGTAAATTGCACAACGCATAAATAATATTGAATCCGCGTGACAAATAAAGATGTAGTAGGATACATAAAATTAGTGAAGTATAAATGAAGTATATACGAAATATATGTGTAAGGTGAAAAGTTGTGGTGATAATTGGTATTATAAAAGAGTTGGTCAATGAAGTAATGATGTTAGACATTATAAATATGTATATATAGAATAACAAGAGATGGTTAGTTACATTGCACCTTAGTGCAGAATAATGATCATTGTGGTGAGCATACGAGAGGGTTCACAAGTACAAATAATAAACAGAAAGCAATAAGGATGTAGAAACACTTAAAGGTAAGTATATAGTTATAACAAGGAGTGTTATAAATTAAAAATTATAATGGTAAGCTATATGAGATATAATGAGGTGGTAATATGAAAAACAAATAAATGATTAAAGTAATAAAAGAAATGAAGGAAAATAGTAGGTAAATATGAGAACACAAGTACAACATATGATTAGTGTAAAGATGAATGTGAATGTATAATATTACAATGAAGGTCAATGAATCAATTATTAGAGCAAGATAAAGTGATGAATTAATACTAAGAGTATTAAGGGAGAGAACAAGATAAGTGGTTACTACATTAGTAAGAGTAGCACAAAAAGATTAGGTATCTGTTAACATTATATATAGTGTTGAAGTAAGTATCCTAGTTATCATAAAGGTACATATAGAAAATTATATAGATGTTATGTTTAGCAAGGCATATAATTATGGAGTGTAGGCAATATGTGCATAATACATAAGGTTGTATAAACATTATAGAAGAAGAGTTTGATGTAAAAATTTTCATAAGAAGAAATATATTATAATAATTTATTATTGTAAAGCATAATGTCTTATCACCACACAAGATATAGAACAACGGTAATAAAAGTAAACAAATAAGAATATATGGAACAAATTTGATAATTATAACATGATTAGTATAAAGACATATACTATGAAACATAATAAAATTAGTAGTATATGTAAAAATACAATAGATTAAATAAAGGTAAGAATGACATATGGATAATAATAGTATGGTAGCAAAAAAAACAAAAACAAACAAACACAAAAAAAATATATACAAATTGTGAATATATATTTGGATTGTGTAATATATGTTATAAGTTACCATTTGGATTGTGTAATATAAGTTATCTATAGGCATTATGAAGTGAACTTAGGAAATAATAAATAGTTTACATAAACATCTTAAATGTATACAATGTCTATGTTACCATAATAGATAAGGATAATGTGTTAGTTAGAAAAAGAGAGAGCGTACAATTAAGTACACATAAGATAAGACAATGGCCAATATATCTAGGATAATGGAGAAGTATATAAATAGATGATAATGAAGAGATGTGATAATGAGTATATGGAAGTATAGGATAACAATGATATACTAAAAGTGAAAGAAATGAATGTATAACAACAATTAAGAATTGACGTGAATAAATATTAATGCAGATATATAAGTTGCAAATAAAAAGGGGGCAATGATAATGATGGTAATATGGAGCTAAGAGATGTATAGGTTGAAAAGAGAATAAAACATGCGATAGATAATAAATAATGATTATAGAAAATGGAATATTAGGACAAATATATAATCAGGGTTTTGAAATAAAGAATAGCATATGAGTAAGTAAATAAGTACATTGCTTGAGCAATAGAAGGTGTAATGTAGAAGAATTAAAAGGTGATAAAGGTATAAATGAAAAGCCATGTAAGTGTTGTGTAAAGAAGAAGAAGAAGAAGAATAAAGTAATAAAGTATGATGTGTCAAGAAAGATGCAAAGTGCATACAATAAAATATAATAGATAAACGACATATATAAATACATGATGGGTCGTTAGTGTGATAAAGTAGCTTGAAAAGTGCAATTGATGCAACTAAAATGGATAGAGGACAAAGTAGGTAAATAACATGTAGGTATAAAAGATATGAAGAGAAATTGTGAGAAAATAAGTCCTTAAGACAAGTAATTGTGGAATGTGGAATGGACCCTGGTAGGAAACTTACTCTTAATTTGATGTGAGTTTGGACATAGTGGAGGTCCTCTAAATGGGGTAGCAACAATTAATATATTAATAACCTCAACTTATTTCAATCTAAAAAGGTCAAGTGGGACCAACATAGCCTAGGATCTGCTACTTGGGAGGATGATGAGACATTACGACGAGATTATCCCTCACTTTTTGACCACCTCGAGAATATGTTTTTTGAAGGTTGGGTGTATGTAACACCACCTTTTGACTTAGACAACTAAGATTACCTGAGGCCTAATTACCTTTATTTTCTATTCACCGTGAAACTAKTAATGATGCGATCTACTATGTGAATGTAAATTCTATAAATGTTTAAATGTTATTTGAATGATGATGGATATGATGCGATCTACTATGTGAATGTAAATTCTATGAATGTTTAAATGTTATTTGAATGATGATGGATATGATGCRATCTATTATGTAAATGAAAATTTTATGAACGAGTAACATCAATTGAATTATGGGGATATTATGAGATCTATTTCTAACTTGAAAACTTGATATTAATTTGTTGGTACGTGGATACCGAATTGAGGTTATGGTTGTATGCAATTACATGATGACAATGCATAGATATGTCTGAGTTTTATGTTATAGACTAATTTTCAGGGATAATGGTAATGAAAGTGGATGTCATGACCACCGACCGAGAAACAATATGGTATGAATCTTTGTATGTGAAATTATATTTGTTTGAATGCATAACTATGATATGTGGACCAGTGCAAGATTTCAGGTGATGAGACTGCCTAAAAACTGAATAAACGATGACAAAATCCCCAACAACACGGTGCCACTGTATATTCCATTGTAGGGTGTGGACCCTAGTCCTATTAGGAGGGGTGGAGGCATTTCCCACCGTGTATCCTCCAAAACCTGGAGTCATGGGAGGACAGTGTTAGCTCACACTCCCCTAGACATGTGATGATGATTGTCAGTTGCTTGTTGGGGAAGCTTGGTCAAGATAGTGACACTTCCGCTTACAGGTTCTATTTGGAGTTAGGTCAATATAGTTGACGCTCCAAGATAGTCCAGCAGAGGAAGGATAGGAATGGAAGATGGAAGTAAGTTAGGGAGGAAGGATGAATAGAAATAGTTGAGAGTGTATGGAGATTTTCCTTATGGTGGAATTTATTGTTTTCCCTTCTGAAAATAAAATATGTATACATGTATATTCATAATTACTTAACTAAACTACAATTGTCTAAATAAACATTGTTGAGCTAGGTTATTGTAATTAAGGGATTTCACAAACATTTAATTGGTTTATTATCTTTTATAAAATGAATAGTCTTGTTGATTGGATTGGACACATACACGAATTACTATAGGTGTGATAATTGTTGTCATTAGTACATGCACGAGACTTGTATGTACTAGCTACACATGTATTTCTTGCACATGTACACTAGTATGTATGAATTTTCGTGGCTTACTTACTGATAATGTTGGTTATTGGATATGAATGTGTGAACCATGTGTCTTTTCCCTTGTATCATAAAAAACTTTAACTTCAGGACGAAGTTTCCTGAAGGGTGGGTGTATGTAACAACCATAAGTAATTAATCAATTGTCACGATTTAAATAATTGTTTAATGTATATTAGTTTAATTAATTAATTGTCCTGGTTAAATATTTGTTGAATGTATATTGGTTTAATTAATTTAATGATTAAATATCTGTTTAATAAAATCCAGTTTAATAAATTATTAATTATTATTTTGTATCAGAAGATCAACCCATTATTGAAAAGGGGATAAGGTGGTTGACACCTAATTGAGGGAGGGTAGTTGATAATTAAATGAAGGAAGAAGACGGTGAATGATGGGAGGGGAGGATAAGGCAAGGGGGGAGGATTGTATTAAGGGTTTTGTTTTTTTGGAGGATCGCGGGTGGTTTTTGTGGAGGAGCTTGTTGTGGTTTTTTTTGGAGAGGAGCTTGCTGGAGGTCTGTCACAGGGGGCACCGGGGTTGCTGGGGATTTTGGGCTCGGGAGCCAGGAAACCGAAAGGGTTCCTGGAGCTAGGGAGTCGGAGAGGCTCTGTTCCTAGCTGGATGGGAGGAAAAGATTCAGTTTTCAAGCGGTTTCAAGCAGTCTTCAGGCAGTTAGCAACAATAGGAAAGAAAAGGACAAACTTCTTCTTCAAGAGGTATTTTACCAGTATTAATTTTGTCTGAATGAAAGATATGGTACTAATTTTGTCTGAATGAAAGTTATGATATGTACCTATGTATTGAAATTGTGTAATATGCCGAGTAATCTGTTTTGTGACTATTTTGGGCTGTATAAAATGAAAATTTAATATTTAGCTGGTTAATTTTGCTAGAACTTCAACATAAATTAGTTAGATTTGTTGTAATGCAAACATAAATAGAAATTTGATGTCCTGTCCAAGAAAGGAAAAACAATTTTGATTACAAATTTACCATTTAACTTGAAGCCCTAAGGAAGGGATTTACCATGTAAATTTACCAAAGTTTAAACTCCATTTATAAAAAGAATTTGGTGAGATTTTGATTAAACCTCCAGATGCACTTTGAGAGCCATTTGAAAGCGTTGCTCCATCGAACCAACCTATTGGAATGTCATCTAAATCAGGGCCCTTCTTTATTTTATGAATTCTTATATTTTTGGTGTGTGCTTCCTTCCAAGAGTTGAAGATGCCCAGGGCTTTGTATGTTGCAGCACTAGTGGATGGAGACCATTTTCAAATATAGTTTTGTTTCTTTCTAGCCTAATAGTCCAGCAAATAAGTGGTGGGAGATGTATGAGCTTGTGTTCCCTATGAGCCCAAGAGTCAAAACAGTCTTGTAGCTCGTTCCCATCCCAAATAGAATGAAGTTTTAAAGTCAAAGAAATTATCTCCCATACTTGTCTAGTAAATAAGCATTTTATAAAAATATGGTCAGTAGATTCAGAATCAAAATGACAGAGATGGAAAAAATTTGGCCCAGACCAAACCTTTTTTTGTAGAATATCCCAAGTATTAAGTTTATAAGCAATCATCAGCCATGTCAAGTGTTTGATCTTGGGAGGAATATGCCAGGACCAAAATTTCTTTCACCATCCTCTAACATCTGTATGTGGTTGTGAATTTATAATTGCTGCATAAATATTTTGGACAGAAGGATTGCCTGATCGGTTGCCCCCCGTCCACTATATTTGATCTTCAGACTCAGATAGATGGATACTCGAAAGAGATAAAGTTGTGCAGAAGTTGTACCATTCACGAGTTAGGTTAGGGTTGATTCCAAGAGATGCACTGGTAATCCAAGTATCCAACAGGTAATCCAATTTGTTTGAGTCACAGATTTGGTATAGGTACCAACGATTTTTTAAATGGAGTTGAGTGATCAGTTGCGGGGAAAGAGTAATTGTGTCATCTAATCCCATAATTCGGTCACGCCCAATTTCTATTGAGTTCCCTGAGCATGGGAGACAACTAAGCCATCGAGTAAGCAGATGCTTTGTTTTTGAGATATTCCTCCAAAAGAAAGAAGTTGATCTAGTAGTAATATTTTCTGATAATAGTCATCTATTTACTGTGTGATGGTAGAGATATTTGTCAATGATAACAGTGTGCTAGATGCTAGGAGAATTCAGCACACGCCAGCGTGAAGATGTCACAAGTGCTTGACTAAAATGGAAGAGATTACGGATGCCCCAACCTCCCTTTTGTTTTGGTTTAGCCAATGCTTTCCAATTGCAAAGGTGTTGTCGAGAGTAGTCAGAACAACCTGACCAAAGGAAGTTGAAAATCAACTTGCAGAGTTTTGTGAGGACTGAGGCAGGAATGGCAGCTAGATTCATCCAATATACAACCTGTCCTTCAAGGACTACTTTTATAAGGGTATACCAGGCTCCAAGAGAGATCCACCTCGTGCACCAGTGCTTGGTCCTTTTATCCACTTTGGCAAGTATCCAGTTCTAGTCCAAAGTCTTGTAGGAGTTTGATTTTAAATGGTAGCCCAGATATTTGAGACCATAAGAGAGAGGAGTAAAAGTGTAGGGAAAGATACGTTGAATCTGGTCCAAAGTTTGTTGAAGTAAATTTGCGAAGTGAAAAGTGGATTTAACCCAGTTGATTGTCAAACCCGTGGCACTACAAAAAATGTGTAGGATCTCTTTTATTTCTATCCATTCCTATAGAGTGTCATTCATCATGATAAGGACATCGTCAACAAAGAGAAGATGTAAAATTTTGATGGTCCTGGGCACCTTTATTCCAAAGATCTTTCCTTCAGCTTGGATTGATTTGAGAAGCAGGCTCAGGGCTTCCATTACTAAGATGAATAGAAGAGGTGAGAGGGGACAACCCTGCCTCAGTCCTCTGCCCATTCGAAAGAAGTTTGTGGATTCACCATTGACCAAAATGGCTAGGTTTTCACTGACCACACAACCCATAACCCATTTGATCAAAGTATTGTTGAAGCATGTCTGATCTAGGATCACTCTAAGGAAATCCCAATCAATGCAATCAAAAGATTTTTTGAGGTCCAATTTGAGGATAAGTGCCTTCAAGTTTTGTTTTTGATACTGTGAAAACACTCCTGGGTGGTGCCAATAGCTTCTAGAATATGGTGACCTTTCAAGAACCCCAGTTGTTCTTTTGAAAGGAAATGGGAAAGAATGGGCTTGATCTTGGTAACTATAATTTTGGAGATGAGTTTATAGCAAAGGTTGTAGAGGGATATAGGCCTATAATCACCAAAGGTAGTGGGTGTGGATTCTTTTGGTATTAAAGTGAGGAAAGTCAAATTTAAAGAACTAATCACCTTACCACTGCATCCAGTATCCTCCACAAGCTCTAGAAGATCTGGGCCAATCAGATTGAAAAAGTGCAAATAAAATTCAACCATCCAGTCATCTGGGCCTATACTTTTGTCCTTTGAGAAGGATTTTAGAGCTACTAAAATTTCCTGAAGTGTGCAGGGCCTGTCTATAATAATTGTATCTATTGTTGTAACTGTATGGGGAAATAGACTTGCAACCAAAACTGAGGTCTCCAGATTTGCAAGGGGATTTTGCTCAAAAAAAGGCTTGAAATAGTTTATTGTTGTTGTTTTTATAGCATGTTGTCCTTTGTGGAGTGATCCATCTTTAGCATTGATCTCCCATATGTGTTTTTTGCTTCTATAAGAACTGGCAAATTTATAGAAAAAATTGTTGTTTAGGTCTCCATGCATAAGCCAATTTGCTCTGCAACATTGTCTCCAGGTGATTTTACAACACCTGGAACTGTAATAGAATAAGAAACTCATTTTATTATATATGAATAAAGGACCCTTCGTCATATAAAATGGGACAATATGTCCACTCTAAATAAAATGTTTCATTTTTAAAGACCAACATTCTAAAATATAAAACTTGTAACATTCAATTATATTCATCATCATTCATCTCTTCAATTATAATCATTGATCAAGTTTCTTGCATGCTCTATTTCTTCATCACTTGCAAGGGATATTGTACTTGGATTATTTGTAATGTTTTGTTGATTAGCTCAATTATGTTCCTCCCCTTCATATTCAACATTGGCTAACTGTTCTACGAAATGGCTTTTTTCGTCGGAATTCGACGATATAAATTTACACGAATCACTATTTTTTGTTGTTCAAAATCCATTTTCGAATGCAGAAATGGATTCAACATGCTAAAAAACTCATAGGGCACTCGGATTCTACATAAATAATCACTAAAATCTACAAACCCAACAATTTCTCGCCAGATTTCGGACAAATATCCCCCAAAAAAATCATCATTTCATAGAATCTTTAGCCTAGGGCTTCATATTCCATCTACAAATATAAAAATAAGTATAATGAATATAACTACACTCATATTACAATATATATGATTGTGTATATCCAAAAACATAACATAGCAGCGAGTGATTCATATATAATACATATTCTTTCAAATCCATGCTCTGATCTGTCTCTCAACATATTTTATAGTGGCTCTACTATGTACTATGTTTCCTACAATTTTTATATGCCATGACAAAGTATATATATAATTAAAGGTTTCTTTTTGTTCCATTAGTTATAAAATAAGTGAAATAAAACAACATAGCTTCTTATAAATGGTTCAATCAACCCTTGATACTCCAACATTTTTCCATGAAATACATATCCCAAGGAAACTCATCAAGCATTTACCTCACTCTAAGGATGGTAGCCATGGTAAACTAATGTTTTTAGGGCTCAAGGTCAATACAACAATATTCTCATTAACAACTCAACATGTCACTTGTGAGAATTGATCTTGGATCGAGAGGATCACACTCCATCTCTCAACCAACCAGGATAGACCCAATTGAGAAAAGAATTGGACATTGGGGTCTGCCTAGAAAATACAATTCATCACATTCTCTATCGCATAAGAGAAAATAAGATGTATCAATGTTTTGCTAATGCCACATACATATCCAAAAACAACAACTTACGTGTACATACTTTATCCTCGTCTAGAATTGAACATGTGACCTCCAAGGAAAAAACACGTGATTTTGACTGTTAGGTCCATCAAGTTGTACACATTGATACTCCAAGATATACTCACAACTCAAAAGTAATCCAATGTCAATCAAATATCCAAATGGTTCTTCTTTATAATTGTATTGCTTAATTCAACATTTGTTTTATAAAGTGATTGGTTGCATGTGTATTGGAAAAAAAATTCCATGCTTTTGATAAATGTTTGGTCTAATGTTTAAACATGCTTGTAGTGCCCCATTCATTTTGACTAGTTTGATAGACTGAATCTTATTCTTGAGGGAATTTTGTTTACAAAATGGCATGGTTTATTGACTTGTCTTATGATGATGAAACTCAAACTCTTTGATTATTTTGATTGACTTTTATTGGCGATTTTGAATGAGTTTTATTCAAATGTTCATATGATAATATAAATGTATTAAATGTACAATTATATGACGTAATTGATGTTGTCGAATCAAATGGTTATGATACATAGTAATGAAAATGTTTTAGATACATTAAATTTTATATGCTACTGATGGTTTTCCTAGTATGATAGGGAAGCCGTAAGTGTACATTGACATGGGAATGTGTCAACATTGCATGCAGTCTAGATTGAGTCGAGGTATTATAATATGTTATGTGATTGGTGATATGCTTTAATTGATGATTATTAAACAACTTAATGAGTTGATTTTAGTGTGTGCAGGCGCATGGAATATGATTTTTGATCAGTCCACACATGGGTAATGGGGTTGTATGGAAGTGTACATGGTATCACCAGAAGAGGTGAAACAACATTCATGTTTTCACTTAGTAGCACTCCTTTTATGTGACTTGAGTTGAAAATCTCGTGACACTTTTACTTAGAGGTTGCATGTTTCCTTAAGGGTAGCTCACAAGGTTTGTCTAAGGGGCACACAATAAGGTGACATCCTTATTCCTCAGTAACCATTGGTGTCTAAACAATGTATTGAAAAAGTTGAGTTAATGTGGTCTCAACAATTGCACCATTTCCCCCAGAAAAGAAAGTTAGATACTTGAAAGGAATGTGTGAACATGACATCCTTGGTATTTACTGAAAGATCATTCTTGAAGGGCATGATGAAGAATGGCACCCTTGGTATCAATTAGAGTTGTTGTGTATACATAAGAAAAATAGTTAACTAACTTATGCATTTTAGTTAAAAAAAAAGGTCATGTTAATTAAATGAATGATTGTATGATTGAACATATAGGTGAGTATGCATTTCATAATAAGGATAAATACTAGCATACCCTCAAAGCAAGGGAAAGGAAACACCCAAGTGAATTGGGGTGGTTATATTGTTTAAAGACCATGGGATTTTGTTTTTGGGAGGATTTAAAGTGATGTAGCCATAGATAGTCAATGTTCAAAGTTTTGGACCAATTATTTAGATCCCCATTCTCAGTTTCAAGTACATATAATGCATATAATGAAGCCTATACAACCTTTGTGTGAAATTGGGAGAATCAACATATTTGGACCTTCAATGACAGAAGAAACAAAATTCATGAGAATGAACTGACTTCCTTCTATAGCCCTTCATGCCACCATTGTGATCATTGTGGTCAACGAAGGGTAGAAGACAACACCGATTAGACTTATTGCAAGCTTCATTTGTGACAATCCAGTTTCATCATTTAAGCAAATGATCAATGTTGAATGCAAATGCATCAAATGGGTAGGAGGGAAGAAGAAACAAAGCATTATTCTAGCTACGTGCAACTTCAAACAACGTACTTTTTTAATGAAATATCACAATTAATAATGTAAAAATTGGAAGCAATCACTAGTACATCCAAACACATTAAGGAGAAATATGTAAGCAACCAGTGTGGACCACCCAAGCCATAGTGAATCAGATAATCATTTTATTCAAATTGTGCATGTAATGAACTACAAGTGAACTTCCCCTAGTTTGTAAAGACTTGTAAAAAAACTTGGTGTATTCCCATAATTTAGGCAGATCCTTTACTCTCAACAGTGGATCGATCACTGGAAGACATTTGGGTAAAACTTAAAAATGGATTCATGCATCAGAAGACATATTCAGGTAAAATTTAAAATTGGATTCATGCATTGTTGGCATATAAAATGTTGTTAAAACATCTTCCCAACTTTCACATGAGGTTGTGGTGTAATAGAAAACTCAACAATGCGATGGATACAAGTTTTGAGTTCCATGTTCTCGCTAGCAATAGTGACACTCTTGGTGCAACTGATAATTGGGCCATAAATCATTTGAATCTCGTGTCGGGAGGATGAGAGTAATTATACAAGATAAAGGCCCTTCGGATTCTTGTGCCTTGGTGCATGCAATGTTCAGAGTTAATGTATAATGTTGTAATTTAACCTTGTGATGCCATACCATAAATAAATGTTCACTCCCCAAAACAAGTAACATTATTGTAAATGTCTAATTCAGATGCACATATTTCTCAAAAGAGGAAAGTCATGGGTATTGAAAAATGGACCTAGAAAGCAGCAAAAGGCCAGGAACAAAGCTTTTACTTGTAATCCCTTTCTATTGGGTTTCTTAACAACTACCTCAACTTTGGCATGGGGATCATCAAGACTCTTAATCAAACCTCTGTACACAGACCCAAATCCACCTTCTCCAAGCATGAGGGAACAGATAAAATTCATACTTGCATCCCTGAGCTCTACATCGGTAAACACTCAGAGATTGTGTGGGGACCTCTATGACAAGATGGACGTTATGTTGGGTCCAGGGGAATCAATACTTACATACAATGAAATTTTCTAACATTTAATGCCAAAACCAGACCTCCTCACCTCTGGGTATGACCCACCACTCAATGATCACGTCCATATTGGTTTCTTGTTGATCCTCGCATCTTCCTTCCTTCCCCTATCTGGATATGAAAAATGAAAGTACTTCGCAAAATCCCTGGATCGTTGTCCCAAATATTTTCCTTCAAGTTCAATTTACAATAATTTTTTATCCTAGAAAACTAATCTTCCCATTTGATTTCACAATTGGGTAATAGGCCCAATTGATTTCACAAATTGGGTAATAGGCCCAATTGATTTCATGAAGGTTACATTCTCTCTATAGTACTTGTTAGCACATAGGGTGTATAGGGGTGTACAAAGGTTCCTAATGTAATATTTAACCATTTGAGGTTCAAATATGTTGATACTGAGAGGGGGGTGAATCAGTATCAAGTAGAATTTAAAAAAAAAAATCAACTTATACTTAAACCATTCAATTATATCCAATGATAAATGAACAATAGTATAATATTTACATCAATACACCACAATACACCATGCACAATATATGAGAAAAAATCAATAGTTATTGGTCAAGGCAAGTAATGACTTCCAAAGGTAGCTACAACTTCCAAATATAAAGGGAGGGATAAACCTCCAAGAGGAAGATACAATCATCCAATATCAAGAGAGGGTTGACCTCTCCATCCTTGCCCCTTCCTTCCACCCAAGAATATATTAGAGATAATAAAGCTTTACATTAAATCATCACCATCAACCAACCATCACATAGAGCCTGATAATGCTTCTTGAGACTTCTTCAACTTCTGTAATTCTCCAATTATTGGAATAATCTGATCCTATAGATAATATTACACAATGTATTCTCTGAAACTCCTCCAAGTTTCACTCCTTGAATCCTCCCCAAAAAGAATTTATAGAAAGAATGGTAGACTTTATTCAATTCTGGTTTATTCAGGAGAGTGAACTTGTACAGAATGCCCCGTGCTCAATATTTAACATCAGTTTCTGAAACTTGCACACAAGAAACTAAAGTCCGTACTCTTTCCAATGAAATTTTTCCCACTTCATTTGGATTCTCTATGAAGAATTTATGACTGGTTTACCCAGAACATCTGTTTATTGACTAGCTTCAGGACTGGTCAAAAACCCTATCTTCCACAGAGTGTATATCCATAATTATAGCGAATCAAGAGCTGAAACTTTTACCACATGTACCTTGATATGTATTCTCAATACCATAGCAATTTCACCATCGGAATCGTTCTAGAATTTTTTTTATAGAGAAAATGGTAAGATGACCTGAAAATAATATACCTTAGAACACATCACCAAAAGACTTCATCCTCACTTGAAATCCGGCCTTCTTTAATTCTGATTTCCTCTGAAATATGACTTCTGTGTAAAATGAATTTATAATGATATTTATTTATACCATTTATGTCACTTCCTTTTAACATTAGGGCCTACCTGAAAATTTCTTATTTTGTAATTCTTTTCTTTAATTATCTTTAGGGCCTACACGTACTTCCTTCTTCAATTCACTCTGTCATCTTCAAAAAATCATTTCTCCTCAACCATGAGTATCCACGTGATGTGCCACCTACCACTGGAAACAACATGATGTATACTATCCATCCATGGGTTTTGTTTCTGCATGTACATTGTCCTTCATGTCCAAATACCTTCATCAATCTTGCAGTCCAAAACCAATGACTAGGGTTGACATCAATGACAACAACC
>ML790968.1:213869-234844 GCA_009831015.1 Picea engelmannii
TATATATATATATATATATATATATATATATATATATATATATATATATATATATGCTGGGGTGGCATTACCACCCTAATCAGTTATTGATGTTGCTATTAAGATCAAGCAGGTAAACAGGTTATGCCATATATGTTGAGGTTCTCATGCACTCTATGGTGATCACATGTTCTCGAGTTGGAGCCAGATATTATCCCCCGCCTTTAGGGATAACTAGGAGATCATGTCTCGAGGCCCACAGGTCCTAGACATGGAGTACTAAGAGCCGGATCAAATTTAGCATGGCCCTAGAGGTCCTATCTTTTCTCCCTTTCAACACCTCTACTTTTTCAGCAACAACAACATCCATCACCATCAGATTGGTCTTGTGTCAGACATGGCTCTTGCTCCATGAGGTAATGAGTCCGGGTATCATGGTATGTGTCACTTTGATCATCAAAACATTTGAATATGTGCATCTATTTCATTTTATTTCTAACAAATGCTTGGATCTTACACTTTCCCACTTAACCATGTCTGGGGGGATTGACAGGATTCCCTAGTAAGCCTGTGCCTGTAGGTTTTGGTTTTCCACTAGGGAGGGCTTCTGAAAAGCCATCGTATGTTCCCATCATAAACACCACTTTTTCATCTTGCTTCCAGCCCATCTACCCCTTTACACTTGTCCGAGCAATGGGTTGACCTATTTACAATATTGCACCTTACCTCGTGGGAAGAAGGGGCTAAAGGCCCAGAAGGTAAAAGCAAGCTGGAAAAAGATAAAATCCTAATAATAAAACCTCAAGATGCTTCGTCTAGGGATCCCCGAGAAAGAAATAAAAGGCTTCTCAACAAGAAACAAGAGGAACCCGTAAAAATAACAAAACAAGATCTAGTTAGAGGATAGGGGGTCTCATCATGAGCCAACCTATTAGGTCCATGGGTACCTAGCAATATGACATTACCACTATCTGGTTACCATGCCAAGGTAGTGACTCTTGGTTGAATTGCCAAGGGAAAGGGGTTCTCATCACGAGCCAACCTTCTCATTTCTGCAAAAGTACTTGTGGGTAACGTTGTCACCACTGGTCACCATGCCAGGGCAGTGTCCCCTGATTATCCTCTTGAAGAAGAAAAAAAGAAAGAATAAAAGAATAAAAGAAATAAAGAATAAAGGCATGGTCTTGGAAAGATTTGCGTCCAGGACAGGTGCAACTTGCCTTCTACAAAGGCACCCACAGGTAAAAACTTGCATCCTCTGCTCCCACTGCACCCAATTTCTAGGACATCCCTTGACCACCTCACCCAATTACATGGCTTCGATAAGATCTCTTCCATAAACTTTCCTTTTCCAGTGGAAACTAGCCCAATAGGATGCCCTGTCATTTTCTCCAAACTTGTATTACGGGCTTGTGTAATGTCTTTGAGATTTTAGCTAATGTATTAGGGATTTTATGCACATGTTTAATAATATTAATGATGAGATGTGATTGACACTGCCATGATCCCTGTGACTTATGAGCCCATGGAGGGCGTAGTTGTTGATGTGCAGGATCATGCCCGACGGACATGTACCATTTTGGACCAGTACACATGGGGAGATGATCAGTTCAAACCTCCATGGGGCTGAAGAGCCCATCATATGGATGCTACAACCCCATCAAGGGTCCAAGACATGACATATATGGATCAGGGGATTTGCACCGGAGAAGAGGACGACGTTCCACCAGAGGCACCCTGACAGAGATTGACCTAGGGGGGTTGTTCCCTCTCCACTAGAGTGTTGGCCTTGGAAGGCCTAGGACGTCACCCTTGATGATTATGACATCATCCAACCTTGTGGACATCTTGGGAGGCAAATTTGACAGTATTGGGACATGTGGCAGGCTGGAGAAGCCCAAGGAGGGCTAAAGTTTTTCTCTAGGATGTTGCATCTACCCAAGAAGGGGCTAACGTCTCCCTCAAAGGGGCATGACGTCTCTCTTTATCTTGATTAGGGTTTAATTTTGGTCATTTAATGTAAAACAATATGATTTTAGTATTTTGGCCTTATCGACCTTTTTATGACCTAAAACTAAAATTAGGTCATTGATACAATATATATTGAGGGTTTTCACTCTCATTTTATCATCATCTTTCACTCACTCATTAGTGATGTCTGAAATTTGTGCTACACTTGGTTTGTTTGGCTGAAAGTGTGAGGCACACTTGTTGAAGGAAGTCTTTTATTGGCATTTTTGGCATTTATCTTGGTGGAAGGTGTTACAACTAGGGTTTGCTACTTGATTTCTTAGTTGAATGTAAGTAAATTTCTGCAAAAATTCTTAATTGAATGATTGTAGTTTTATTTCTATTGCATTAATGGTTATAATTTGTTGATTTAAACCCTAGGGGACAAGCACACATTGTAGGTCCTTGTCTTATGTCCCCGTCAAGATTTTTAGTCACTTTATTTGTTGAAGTGAGATAGAGCCTTGCCCTAGCAACACTCTACTCTTTCATGCTGAAGAGGATTGAGCCTAACCTTAGCTACACTCTTTACCCCCTCTTCATATGCTATTCATTTTACTTCTCTGGGCTAAGAAGAAGAATATGCATCAGGGCCTAGTTCAAATACACCTTAATGAGCCATTTTTTCTAGGGTTTGCTGGTAAAGCCTATCCATAACAACACATTGTCTTGCAAATCCTCTTGTCTTAGTTTTATGCCTTTTCCTATGCTAGCCATTTTTCCATTAAGTTAAGGAAGGAGGATAGAGCACTGAGGCCTAGCTCCCCTACACCAAAGTGAGCCTCTCTCCCCTAGGGTTTTGACTTTAAGGCCTTGCCATAGAAACACCTCAAATCTTTGTTGTAGGAAAATCTCCCTGCGAACAGGTAGATCGCCTCAGAGAGCTAGACTCTTAACTCTAAGACAGAAAGTGCTTAACGTGGAAACTGACTTCCTTTCAAATCTATACAAACTAACACATGAGAAGGCAGGAGAATAGAAGTACCTCTTTATCGACATTTGTCCCTGCACACTCCGAGTTGAGCTCCAATCCTTTGCTCCTCGACGAGCCCTGTAGACAAACAAGATACGACCACTTACTACTCTATTGATATTAGCTTGAAAACAGATCTATCTATCAATGATAAGTTCATGTACGATCAAACACAAACTAGAAAGAAACAGGCTAAGCGTGTCATATTAATGAGAATAACGACAGCAGTACTTACAATCGTAGATGCGAATGCAACAGCTTCGTCAAGTCCCCTTCATCTAACCCTTGCTCAAAAGATCCACAACCTGGATGACAGCAGCTTCATTGATCACTCTCCTTTGCTTGATTTTGTGTTTCCTATGAGATCATAGGTTTCATGCTAGCAATTCTTCCCCCTTTTCACCATCATAGAGCCTGCTTATATAGGTTAAGAGGAGCTTAACCTCTTCAGTTATCTTTAGAACAAGTTGAGGAATTCCCTCCTTGGATCAGGGATCTCCTGATGGAACCAAGAATTTGAATGCAATTTCCTTCCAAACTTGAAAGATCCTCCCCTTATTCTCCTCAACGGGCCAACTACTGCCTCAGATTAGACAACGCTCCCTCAAAAGGGGCATCAGAGCGTTGTAGCCCCCCTTAGGAAGATTGAGGGGAGCGCCATCGCTCCAAGGGTGGATAACACTCCTTAAGAGGGGAAGATAAGCATTATAACACTCCCTGAGATCTTATAGGGGAGCGCCAGTGCTCCTAAGGCTGATGTAGGGGAGAGCTCACCCTCAAAACCTTTGTTTAAGAGCTCTTCTCAGGTGATAAAAGTTCCTTGACTTTAGTTAATCATTTTTCCTTCTCCAAACCAAGTGTATGAGATGTCTTAAGTGCCTCCTTAGTGTTGTCGTCATGGCAGTATGCTTGAACAACATTTGCAACACTTGTGAACAAATTGCGACACTTGCAAAAGTTGTAAGGAACATGCGACACTTGCGACACTTACAAAGTGAGCAATATTGAGGTGTAACAATCTTTACCTTCCAATCCTTAGCTTTACTATCTTCTTGATCCTTCATCTCCTGCATCCTCCTTTTGACTCCATTAACCCTGGATACACATTGATATAAGACCGAACTTGTGAATGTTATGATCAAAACCACTCTCAACACTTTGAATGAAACCCTAAATATTCTAACCCTAGCGTAGGACTAACCCTACTAACTAAGTGATGCTGTCATCTTTTCCTATAAACATCATTGTGCAGCTAGCGTTTCACTTTTGAGCAATTGAATGGTTGATTTATGGGCATTACTTGAATGAAGTGTTGATTGTTACATTGGATGCCACATTTTCTCAGCATTTATTGAAGAAGTCACATTTATTATCATTGTTATTTTATAAACATTGACTTCATCAATATTTACTTTTCAATTGCCTATATATGTATTAGATAGTCATTATTATATGAAGTACTAACCAAGTGAGCTAGCTTGCATATATCAGTTTCTTGTTGCTTTGTCTCAGGCAAGTGTATCTCTCTTTTGGGTTATACTTTATTATTGGCTATTATCTGGACTATTTTATCGGTGGTGACTTGTGAGGGGGGAAACTTATCTTTGTCTTACAATCCTTTGCCTTTTCAAAACCCCAGGTCACTAGGGACGTCTCCCCTGGGCATTACCTCCCTAAACAGAAAGAACCATCCCATTGAGGTGACATTGGGTGGGATTGGTTCCATTTACGCTAGTTTGACTACTCTTCATCCATTTACTATCCTAACTACAAACTGCATGATAACAAGACTGTTTGTAGCGAATTAGTACACAACAGAGTCATTTTTTTGTCATAACCTTTAAATGTCGATCTGGGTTCTTCTGAATTTTTTTGTGTAGATGAATAATTGTATTATTGAGTTGCTTACCAAAACTCATCTTGAACTAGTTTTCCATTTGGGAGAAAAGTTGAAATCATCACCTACAGGAAAGTTCACAATGCATGTTGTCAAAGGCGTTGCAAACTCTAACAGTCTAATAAATCTGAATTGTAGGAGAGTTGCCACTGATCTGAGGGGGTTCGAATGATTTCCTAGGAGGTATTTGGACATGAGGGACATGTTTTCCATCACCATATCAAGCAGTATGACCTGTTTCAAAAGGCATTTATCATAATAGACAAGATCCAAAAAAATAGGAGCTAGGTGGATTTTTTGTTTCACCTTGTTGTAACAACTCCTAGAGAAAAGAGAAAGCAATGCAACCAATTGGGATTCAACCTCTTTATATTAGGAAGGAATGATACACTATAGATAACAATTGTTATGTTGAGTAAGAGGGTTCAATTCATTATCCAAGAGAGGAGAGATCTTGAGGAGTAGTTTAGCTGCTTATTTGTAAGCTTGAGGGCCTGTTTGTAATCTCATTTTCTAACATTAAATATTTATGAGAGTTGTTTATCATATTTTATTCTTTTTTTTCCATTTATTTTTTCATCCTCTTTCTTGAATATATTGTAGATATTGAATATCAATGGTTGTCCATGGATAGGAAAATTCATGAGTAGCAAAGGACTTGCAGTGATTGCCTCCTTTCATGTTTTATGTTCAAGTATTCTTTTAATTCATTTTGTAGAGAGGATCACTGGTTGATGAATATTCTTCTTAGTGTCATATACTCCATTCTTTTGTTCATTATTATATCTCCCTTGTGTCTGGTATGAAACTTGATTACCTTTGATCTGTAAGGTGTTTATGACTCCATGCTCAATGGAATGTCTCTGCAAACAGTATGTTGCTCCCTTTCTTACTCATTCTTGTTGATCCACTCAAGTATAAACATGTTTTAATAATTTATATTCTGATGGTTATTAGGCTTACACCTACAACAGTCTAGGTGTGACTTCTAGTGCTAACATTTTTGGCGTCATTGTCAGGGAATGAAGATGAATAAAATATTCCCTGGGAGAATGACATAGCATAGATCCAGTATTTGATGGTGAACAAGGGTTGGTTACATAGTTTGGACTGCGATCACTCACCTGGCGACTCCACTCCATGAAGGAAGAATCTGGTAACAATACTTATAGTTCATATTTCATATGCAATGGAAGTTATTTTGGCTCGAAGGTATGCATTTTGTGACTTCTCTTGTATACCTGGCTTTCGAAATCTTGTACTTGATAGAGAAGTATGGGAATCTTTCCTTTCGAGGTTTGGGGGAAGCGAGGATGATCATCCTAGAGAGCACTTGCTGGATTTTCACGAGTGTATGCATAGGCTAAATATTGATCATGAGGATGTTCTCATTAAAATGTTTAGATTTTCTTTGGAAGGACATGCTCGTGAGTGGTGTAGAACGCTCCCTGTTGTTAGCATTCATTCATTGAAAAAATTTCATACTGCATTCAATGGTTATTGAAAACAAAGGTATTATGTTGATCTGCTTTATGAGGAATGTTGTATGGAGTTTGATCTTTTATATAAAAGATCTTCCAACATTAAATATCAGGGTGTTGGTAGTGAAGAAATTGTTGAAGAAGTAATTGTTCTTCATGATCCTCAACAAGTTTCCAATGTTTTTCAAAATGATATACTTTTCCAAGGAATTGGATTAGAAGAAAATAATCAAAAAAATGAAATTGGCAACAGTCATGAAACTGAAAATATGCAGAAACAATCCAAACTCCGGCTGGAACATCATGAAGAAATAGTTGTCCTTGATCCAGTGGTAGCTGATTTGGAGGATTTTGTCAGCCTAAGTTATGCACCTTTCAACTTAGAACAAAAGGATAGAAGAATACTTAATGCAACATATTTTTCACATGAGTTGTCTTATCTTCTGAATCAACTAGGATTTCACCATGAGCTCCATGATCCAATAGCAATTTTAATGGATACAATTTTTCAAAAGGTCCCTTATGTTGCAACTTTGGGTTTGATAAAAAATTGAAGTTGTAGGTATGAGTCGTTGATGAATTTTCTGTTGTAAAGGTTATATTATTTTTATGCTTTCATCTGAAATATACAAGAAACTTGTTTTACTAGCCAAATGATTGCATGGCTTCACTGGAAATCTGATTATACTTAAGCAAAGCAGGTTAATTGGATAGACTAGTGTAGGAATGTATATAAATAAGCTTTACATGCAAGTGTTTGGTTTGAATTTGTTTTCAGCTTGTAGTGAGTGTTTTTCAGTTTTCAATAAATGATCAAAGGTGCTCTCAAGGCATGAATAACTCTCAAGGCATAAACAAGGATACATATTGTAGAGATGGAATGGATATAACACTGGAACTACAATGTTCTTGGAGGCTCATAGGGAGGTCTCCATCCCCTGTGGAACCAGATGTTAGCACATAGGATGTATAGGGGTATACAAAGGTTCCTTATGTCATATTTACCCATTTGAGGGTAAAATCATGTGTCAAGTTGACCTGCTACAAACTCACCTGAAATTTTGCAGTGAATCAGGAAAGTACCTCATTCACTAATCACATATCATTATGCTTTGGAAATGTGGCAAGGGGTATCTTATTATTTTCAAAGATTGTAGCGGGTTCTAAAAGGTTTCTCAGCTTGTTGTGCATGTTTTAAAAGTTGAAATAAATTTTGAATGTTAAAACGCACCTACAGGAAAGTTCGCAATGCGTGCTGTCAAAGGCTATGAATTGGTAGTTTTGGGATAGTTTGTAGTGAATTAGTACACAATAGAGTCAATTTTTCATCATAACTTTTAAATTTCGATCTAGGTTCTTCTGATTTTTTTTTTTGGAGATGAATTATTATATTATTGACTTGCTAACCAAAAATCAACTTGACCCATTTCATCATTTGGGAGAAAAGTTGAAATCATCACCTACAGGAAAGTTTGCAATGCATGTTATCAAAGGCACTGCAAACTCTAATAGTTTGATAAATCCTAGTTGCAGGAGGGTTTCCACCTATATGAGGGGTTTCAAATGGTGTCCTAGGAGGTAGTTGGACATGAGGGACATGTATTCCATCACCAGATCAAGCAGCATGACCTGTTTCAAAAGTCATTTATCACAATAGACAAGATCCAAAAAAATAAGAGCTAGGTAGATTTTATGTTTCACCTTGTTGTAACAGATCCTAGAGAAAAGGAAATCCAATGAAACCACTTGGGATTAAACCTCTTTAGAGTAGTAAGGAATGATACACTATATATAGCAGTTGTTTTGTTGAGGAAGAGGGTTCAGTTCATGATCCAAGAGAGGAGAAAGCTTGAGAAGTAGTTTAGTTACTTATTTGTAAGCTTGAGGACCTATTTGTAATCACATTTTCTGCCATTAAATATTCATGAGAGATATTTATCAGATTGTATTCTTTGTTTTCCATTTATTTTGTCATCCTCTTTCTTGAATATATTGTAGATATTGAAGATCAATGGTTGTCCATGGGTAGAAGGATTTGTAGTGATTGCCTCCTTTCATGATTTTTGTTCAAGTATTATTTTAATTCATTTTGCAAAGAGGATCATTGCTTGATGCATATTTTGCTTAGTGCCATCTTCTCTATATTTTGTTCATCATTCTATAGCCCTTTTGTCTGGTATGCAACTTGATTGCCTTTGATCTGTAGGGTTTTTATGACTCCATGCCCAATGGAATGTTTCTGCAGACAGTTTGCTACTCCCTTTCTTACTCAGTCTTGTTGATCCACTCAAGTATAAACATGTTTTAATAATTTAAATTCTTATGGGTATTAGGCTTACACCTACAACATTCTAGGTGTGACTTCTAGTGCTAACAATACTAAAAATTGAAAGCAGAGAAATAAGGCTTTCACATTGAATCCTCAGGGGTAGTCCGGGTGTCAATTTGTCCAAGGAAAAATTGGCTTCATCCACATGCTCCATCATCTTGTCAGACTCTTGGGCCTCCATGAGAGTGGAAGTGTAGAGACCAATTAGGGGTTTCAACCTCTTCTTTGTCTCCCATGAAGTGGAGTCATATGAAGAAGACCCTAAGGATAACCCCCCCAAAATACTCCTATGAATTGCTCTCTTCTTCGTAGTCTAAGAATGCAACATTTAAAGGGTGAAGAAGAATCATTCGATCTCTCGACTAGCAATAGTAAAAAAAAAATTCAAAGGTTGAAAATAAACAGATCAATACTAAAGGGTTTAACTTCAACCTATTTTATGGATAAACCTTCCCATATGGTGCTTCTGCCATCAATATTCTAAGGCTGGTCTTCAAAATAACTACCTGGATTTCTGAAGGTTGTTAAACATTGATTAGTTGTGTTAAGATTCTAAACAGGAATTCAAACATCTTGGCCCACTTGAAATTCAGATAATGTGTTCTCAACAACAATTGTTGGGCGATTAGGTTCAGTTTTCATCTCTACATTCTGCAGGTTAGAAACTTGCGAAGTGTCGTTTGGATGAATTTTTTTCGGCAACCATAGATGGTTGGACAACACTTACACTCCCCTTCGATTGTAGTGTTGTCCTTCTTTCTGTGTAACCAAAACCTGTTTATATTAAAAGAGCCTCAACTACCCTAGTTATCATGTAACAAATGCTTCCACCTAAGCAATGATCATAGAAAAATTTAGGGGCTATATATCACCCATGGGTTATTTTTCCATGCTTTTTCCCAAAAATAGATTCACCAATTTCCATTTTTTCTAAAAATGATATTCCCAAATATTATAGAATAATTTTTTTTACCTGAGAAATAACCCAAATGTTATAGACACTATATAAAATCCTTATAAATTTGAATATTTTAACAAAAATATCGCCAAACATTTTATAGTTTGCATATTAAGAACTAGTAAGATTTGCCAAGGTTTCTATAGTTTGAGAAAAATTTCCATCCTTAAAATTATCCCTGCCAACGATATATACAAATAAGGGTCATGTATGCCATATTTGTGCAAGTAACATATTATAAACGTCTAATTTAGATGCATGGATTTCTCAAAAGAGGAAAGTCATAGGTATTGAAAAATGGACCTAGAAAGCAACAAAAGGCTAGGAATATATTTTTTCCTTGTAATCCTTTTTTATTGAGTTTCTTGACAACTACCTTAACTTTGGCATGGGGATCATCAACGATCTTGATCAAACCTCTATACACAGACCCAAATCCACCTTCTCCAAGCATGAGGGAACATATGAAATTCCTAGTTGTAGCATTGAGATATGCATTGGTGAACACTCACCGATTGTGCAGGGGCCTCTGTGACAAGTTGGACGTTATGTTGGGTCCAGAGGAATCAACGCTTACATATGATGCAATTTTTTGAGAGTTAATGCCAAAACCATACCTCCTTCACTTTGGGCATGACCCACCACTCAATGACCATGTCCATAATGATTTATTGTTAATCCTTGCATCTTCCTTCCTTTCCCTCTTCGCACATGAAAAATGAAATCACTTCATCATGTAGAATCCCTAGATTGTTGTCCCAAATCTCTGCCATCAAGTTTAGTTTAAATTTTTTTTTTATCCTAAAAGAGTAATCTACCCAATTGATTTCACGAATTGGGTAATACATCCAATTAATTTCATGAATTTTGTAATACACCCAATTGATTTCATGAAGGGTGCATTCTCTCTATAGTATTGAAAATTGAAAGAAGAGAAACAAAGCTTTCACATTTAATCCTCAAGGGTTGTTTGAGCATTAAGTCACCCAGGGAAAAATTGGCTTCATCCACATGCTCCATCATCTCACTGGACTCCTGGGTCTCCATGAGAGTGGAAGTGTAGTGACCAATTGGGGGTTTCACCCTCTACTTTGGCTCCCGTGAGGTGGAGTCTTGTGAGGAAGTCACTAAAGAGAACCCCTCCAAATATTCATGTGAATTGCTCTCTTCTTTACAGTCTAATAATGAAACATTTAAAGGGTGAAGAAGAATCATTTGATATCTTGACTAACAATAGTAAATGAAAAATTCAAAGGTTGAAAATAAATATAGAAAGACTAAAGGGTTAAACTTTAACCTATCGTATGGAGAAACCTTCACACATTGTGCTTCTATCATCAACATTTCGAGGCTGGTCTTCAAAATAACTACCTAAATTTTTGAAGGTCGCTAAACATTGATTAGTTGTGTTAAGATTCTGGATAGGAATTCAAACCTCTTGGCCTACTTGAAATTCATATAAACCGTTCTCAACAACAAATATTAGGTGATTAAGTTTAGTTTTCATCTCTACATTCTACAGGTTCAAAACTGGTAGAGTGCCATTTGGATGAATTTTTTCAGTAGCCATAGATGGTTGGAAAAAAATTATACCCCCCTCGATTTTATTGTCATCCTCCTTTTTCTATAATGGAAACATGTTTATATTAAAAGAACCTCAATTTCCCTAGTTATCATGTAATAGATGTTTCCACCTAATGAATGATATATACAAATAAGGGATAGGTATGCCATATTTGTGCTCAATTTAAGGTTGTATTTGGTCAAGTCCATTGCACCCATCTCACTCCTTCAAGTTTCAGACGCCAACTGCAATGTTGTCAAATATAATCTAAAAATTCCAATTTCTAAAAGAAAATTAAATTCATTCAAGATAACTCTACATCCCCAATATTCATCTTGTTCGCTAAGTAAAATATCTTATGAATTTGAAGTCTCTGGAAGGTCAAATCATCATGCTATATTTATGTTGTAATAGACTCGTAGATCCATTTTTCAAGGTTTTGCGGACAAGAAACAAAAAACAATGCAAGAAATTCATGGTGGAAAACATACAAGAAATTTTGAGAGATCCGTGTACAAATGGGGTTTGAGGGAGGAGATCAGTTTCCATCAAAAAACAACCAAAAATATATAGAATAGAATGAAATATTCCATGCCATACACTCAATGGTATGCCCTTCTTCATTATTATGTGTTTCATTCTTTCTTATGTTTCGTTCCATGAAAGCTTTGCAACCAAAGCCACTTGTTTTTGAATTGAAACCATTTAAAAAAAAAGTAACACATGTCCAAACAAAACAAAGGGGTTGCCAATGAATGTGTTGTTTATGGAAATTTCCTATGGATGATTATTGTTCATATGTTCCTTTCCTTCATTTTATTTTCAATTCATCCGAGAGAGAGATGAAGAAAAAGCAAAACTAGGATGAAGAAGAAACCTAAAAGACGTTGCCTATACTCACATGGTACACAAGAACAGAGAAGATAAGAAACTATTTATTTATTTATTAAAGTCATATCAATAGTTTCGCATAAAAAATCCATAAAAAATGGCGATCACCATACTTTCTAATTCTGCATTCCTCCTACTCAAGACGATCATGTCAAATGATCATTCTCTAATCTCTATTGAGTGCGTTTTTCTGCTTACTTATGCTTCTGACTCTCGAGTTTGTAAAAACTTTTCCTTGCTACTACGATACATCAAGGGTCCTTTTAGAGAATTTTCCAAAGAAAATGATGCATAGAGATTCATAGAAAAAAGGGATGGTGACCTCAATGAGCTAGTGAAAAATATATGCATAAGAATAAATTGTATTATGGGATACTTGCCTATGCTTTTCAATAAAATCGCAAGAGTTCACAACCATGAATCTTCTACTTATAATGCACCTTAGGTTCTTTGAATATGTCATTTAAAGTCATGTTAGAAACCATGGTGGTTTTTAGCAAACCCATCATTTGTCCCCAAATATTAATACAAAAAATTATATTTATTTTACGATACATAATGCCAATCTTTGAAGATAATTAGTGACACAAATTTAGAGCCTATCCCCTCTTAATGACAACTTCCTAAAATCCTAACATAGATCAAATTTTGTAAAACTTCTCTTCTGTAAGAGACTTTGTGAAAATGTCTGCAACTTGATCATTTGTAGGGAAAAATAACACTTCAATAACTCGATCATGAATGAGATTTCAGATGAAGTGCATGTGAAGATCGATGTGTTTGTTGCACTGATGTTGAACTGGATATTTAGAGAGCTTTATGGAACTCTGATTGTCACACCAGAGGGAGGTCGGATGTTACTACTAGAATCCAAACTCTAAAAGGATTTGTCAAAGCCACAAGACTTCCTGATTTGCATTAAACATTGCTCAGTACTCTGATTTTGCTGAAGAAAGAGAAATAGCCTATTGTTTCTTACAGACCCAAGAGATAGGTTATAAACCAAGGCTGAAAACATAACTTGTAATATACTTTTGATCATCAAGGTCATCGGCCAAATATGAATTAGTGAAACCAACCAATAAAGGTGCCCCCCCTAAAATGCAATGTATCTTGAACTGAACTGTACCCCATACATACTGGAGTATTCTTTTAGCTTCTTTACAATGGATTTCATGGGGTGATTTCATATATCAGGAAACAAGAACAACAACAAAGGAAATATCAGGACATGTATGAGTCAAATATAAGAGGCTACCAACTAATTGACGGTACAAAGTGGCACCAACTTCGGGAGAAGTACAAGTGGCAACAAGTTTGACTCCATACTAGAAGGGAAAAGGGGATGGTTTAGAGTCTTTCATGTGAAAGCGGTGAAGAAGGTCACAAGCATACTTAAACTGAGAAAGAAAGATTCCTTCCTTGGTTTGCAAGACTTGGAGGCCAAGGAAATAGTGCAAATAACTTAAGTCAGTTATTTCAAATTTCTTCTTAAGGTTGGTTTTCACATGGTTTAAAATTTTTGGGTCACTACTAGTGAGGATAATGTCATCAACATAAAGACCAAGGACTATGAGATGGATTCCTAATCTCTTGTTATATACTTTGGGGTTATAATGACATCCAGAAAATACAATATCAAGAAGAAAGCTATCCATTTTGGCATACCAAGCTTGAGGAGCTTGCTTAAGACCATAAAGAGATTTCTTAAGGTGAGAGACAAGGATAGAGTCATTGTAGACATAGACAAGAGGTTTTTCCATGTATAATTCTTCGTGCAAATCCCCATGCAAGAAGGCATATTTAACATCCATCTGATGGACCTCCCATTTATGTGAGGTAGCAAGGGCTAGAACAAGACATATGGGATTCATTTTAGATTTAGGAGAAAAGGTTTCATTATAGTCTATGCATTCAACTTGAGATAACCCTTTTGCAACTAACCGGTCCTTGTGTCTTTCAACACTTCCATATGATGCATACTTAGTTCTGTACACCCATTTACATCTGACAAGTTTTCTTCCTTCCGAAAGAGGTACAAGATCCCAATTATCATTTTCCATTAAAGAATGATATTGTTCATTCATTATTGTATCCCAATTTGGATGACCTAAAGCTTCTACAAATGTCTCTGGATCATAAGTCTCTGAAACTTGAGCCAAAAGATAAGAGGCTTGCTGGAATTATGAACGTGTTTGACGTTGATATGAAGGATCATCGACAAGATTACTAACTTCTTCTTATATTGAAAGAACCCATCTAGGAAGTGGTGGTGTTGGTGCAAGTTTAGGTTCAATGGACTCATCTGGAGGAAGGTGAGTAGGTGAAGGTGGATTTTCATCCTCACTGTAATCATTTGAAGGAGAAGAAACCAAAATAGGAACAAAAGAAGGCACAAACAACGAAGATGGATTGCAGGCCGAAGAAGGAACAAACACCAAATTTGGCTTGCAGGCCAAGAGATTTTCATCAAACTTAACATCTCTTCTAATAATAATTTCATTATAATGTGGTTGAAGAAGTCTGTAACCTTTGACATATTCAGAATAACCAACAAATATACACTTCTCACTTTTAGGTTGCAATGCTTTCCTTTTCTCATCGGGAATGTGAGCCCATTCTATACTGCCAAATACATAGAAGTGGATTACATCTGGCTTAATTTTATTCCATGCTTCTTCCAGTATTATATGTTTAAGAGCCTTTGTGAGAGTGTGATTTACTATTTAATTTGCACAGTTAATGGCTTCCGCCGAATACTTTAGACTTAATCCCTTAAATTGGATCACACAATTAACCATTTATTTTAATGTGCGGTTCTTTCTCTTAGCAACACCATTTTGTTGTGGTATATATGGAACAATGTGTTGCATTTGGATGCCTTGTGTAGTGCAGTAAATTGTAAATCGATTGTTCACATATCTACCTCCATTATCTATTCTTAACCTTTGAAGTTGTTATCCAAATTTCTTTTCTACAAGGGCCTTGTAGGCCAAAAACTTGTCAAAAACTTCACTCTTAAGTTTTAAGAAGTAAATCCAAATGCATCTGGAAAATTCATCAATAAAGTTAAGAAACACTTGTACCCCGAAAAAGAAGGAGAATAAAGAGGACTACACAAGTCACTGTGAACAAGCTGCAAAGGGGTCGAGGCATGCCAAGAGGCACATTTTTCAGAATTGTCCCGATGATGTTTTCCAAGAACACAACCAACACAAACACCATCTTTGTATGAAAAAAGAGGAATACCAATCACCATCTATTGATTACATAGATGTTGCAATGAGTGATAGTTTAGATGACCAAACTACTCATGCCAAAGTTTTTTCAATTCATCTCTATGAGCAACAAAAATTGATGGAAAAGATGATGATCCAAAGTTGTCAAACTTGTACAACCTAGTAATATCATCAACATTTCCAGTTGCAAGAACATGTTGATGATTTTTTATATCCTTGATTACAACTTAGTGAGGGGAAAACTCTATTGTTTTACCTTCACATGAATGAGCTATTTGATATACTGATATAAAGTTACAGGAAAGACTTGGAACACATAATACACCATTAAAATGATGATTATCTACCTGAACTATTCCAAACCCTACAACACTAAGAGATCAAATATCACCAACAAATATTTTCTTGGTGTTACATTCATTTAGAGCACAAAATATGGCTTCATCCTTATCCATATGATAAGATGTTCTAGAATCAATAAACCACTCATTAGAAGAAGAAGTAGAGGTTGCATTGAAGGAGAAACCAGAAGTAGAAAGTGCATGTCCATGAGAAGAAGAAGAAGTATAATCTATACTGATTTTGTGCGTCTTCATCACTGATTCTAAATATTCCATCTTCTTAAAAAAATTGGACTCATCATGACCATATTTCTCACAAACGTTGCAATGACTCTCAATCTTCTTATTTTTAGATTTTTCTCCTTTTTCACCGTTAGGAGTAGAGGCTGGCGGAGAGGGTTTGGGACCCTTGTTTTTCTTGCTATTGTGGCAAGGGTGTTTCTCTTTAGGATTCTTGGATTGTCTTTATGTTGGACCACTAAGGATTTGTTGGATGTCCCTGTAGTGCTAATCAATCCAAATTGCATAAGATTATATTTCTCTTGAATTAGAGAATAAAAAAAGGACTTAAGAGAGGGTTTTTTATAAGCACTCGCTAGAGCTTGTCTAGTGGCATAAAAAGTAGATAAAAAATATAATATGCACTACCAAGCTTAGAAAGAATAACATATATGCATCGATCTTCCTTCATATCTAGTTCACATTCTATACACAAAATTCTAAGTGTTTTGAACTTAGATAAGTAATCTTCAATGCAAGGAAAATAATTTGGACTTAAATTCATTAATTGTTTTTCCAACTAGTGAGCTCGAATAATATTGTGTTTACCAAACACAACTTCAAGTTTTCCCAAGCTTTATCCGAGCTCTCAATTTTTTGAAGGTGAAACCTTAAATCAGGAGAGATGGGCATTCTTATTAGTCCACGGGTTTAGTCATTCCTATTAATCCATTTGGAATACTTGTCATCATCAACGGGTTCTTTTTCTTTTCCCAAGGTAATCGGGTACAATTCTTTACTTCTTAATAACTCCTCCATATGGGATTCCATTGGAAGTAGTTGGTGTTGGTAAGAAAAATATCACTAGGAGAAGCCATATTAAATATGTAGAGAATATGGATTTAAAATCTTAAATTGATAGTCTAGATGGAAAGAGATCGAAAAATTGGTTGTTTAAAAAAAAATGACACTGAAAAATAACTTCGGATGTAAAAGTTATGCCCTTTTGAAAAAAGACACAAATGATAACCAAAGAGCCATGTGGTAGGTAGAGTTTGTTCCACATGGTGACACCCCTCCTAATAATCTCACTTTTACAAAGAATTTTCTTATGAAGTGACACACTTTTATAGAATAAGCGGGGATCAATTTTAAAATGAAGTTACTTTATAAAAGAAAGTTGCATGCAAAATAAATAACTTTAAAATAAAATATTAAAGCTACTCATAGTAATTCACTTTTATAATTTAAGTGAAATACACTTTACAATGGATGCACAAACTTAAAAAAAAAAGTAACAAAAAAAAAGACTTGAACTCAAGACCTCTTACTTAATAAAGAAATTTTTAACCAAGTGAGCTAGTGCAAAACATATTGTATTGTTTAGAAGGAGGATTGACATTGTTGTTGAAGATGACCTTGGAGAGCATGATAAAAAAAAACTCTTTTCACACAAGAAAACCAATTTCTCTTCTCGACGACAACAAGGGTTAGATCTCGGTTAGCTTACACATAAAGTGCAAGTTTTCCCTCTATTTCCGATTTACCGAGATCACATAGAGTGCATGAAAAAGAGAATACGTAGACATGAAAACCTTTTCCAATCTATTTCTGATTTTTCGAGATCACACAGAGCCCAGGGAAAAGAGTATACACAGACTGAAAAGAGTAGCAACCTGGAAATAAAAAATAGAAACTGAAATGTTATCTCTGCAAAATTTAAAAGGGCGTATTCAGGATTTATACCTTCAGATCTAACTGAAATGGTTGTATATTGGGAAAACATGAACTTTTTTGAGTGAAACGAAAAGTGTCCCCGACTAAAATGAGTGCTCTAGACGCAATGGAATAGTCCTCTTAGTCTAGGAATGTACAAAAATGGCATAAACCAGAGATGAGACAACATGGCTTCATGATCTCAATCGACAACGGGAGTGGGTCTTCAAATGTGCTCTGATACCATCTTCGACAACACACATGTATTCTAATAGAGGACAAACACCTTCAATAACCACTCACACAACTAGATCAAATATAAACACACCGATGTTTTGACATGGTAAAACCCAAAGATTAATACACAAGAACAATATTACATAGAGATTTACAAGCGTTTTTCTCACAATTTCTCATAATCGATCATCAACAAATGACCCTCCATGCTCTTTAAATAGATATCATGGATCAACCAGGTGTTAAGCCATAGATCAATGCAGTCGTTAAGATTGAGGAGAATATGAACCATGATATCACTCTATGTTGAGAACATATTGTGACCATTGGATTACCTAACTACAAATGCATACTAAAGAAACACACTTTTACCTAATGACACATTAGACGAAGTTGATCTTAACAAATTCTCACGAGCTCCATACTGAAACTTGGCATTGGTCAATTCCTAAAACGCCACAGGATGAAAGAGTGTATCCCCTTTGTGACACTAAGAAGGTTGAAGATGAAACTCACTTTATCTTAGATTGTCCAGCCTATACCCATATTAGATCTCATTTTCAAAATATTTATCACATTACCAACCTTCCTAACCTCTTAACTCAACAAAAGTATGGTGATCTTGGAAAGATTCTCTTAATTACTTTCGAGCACAGAAACAAAATTCTAAAGAATCACAAGTAATCACTTACCCTCTTAAGGTTCGATAGACCAATTCGGTCTTAGTGGACGTTAATCATCATCATCATCATAAATATCCTAACACCCTCATGGTAATATCAATCAAGCATGTGGAATATAAAATCAAGCAACAAACCTGTGGAATATAAAATCAAGGAACAAACCTGCACTTTGCCTCCTTATTTCGTCTTGGTACTAGCTTCATTTTATTTCCCCCACCATTCTCTTTGTTTGGCCTGATGAAATTAAGCAAGGATTTACTAAGGATGGTATCTTCATTTTCCATCGGATGGTTGCATAGTGTTTATGACACACAGTTGTGAGGGTGTGTTATTATTCCTTATATCACTTATTTTCATGGACAAATAGAGAAGTCTTCCTCTCACAATGACTTTCAAGAATTTATGTTTAGTTTTGGTTAGCAAGGAGGTTTTTCCTTGGACCCGTTGGATTATTTGGATTTTTTTTAGACTCTATCTCCTTTTTTTTTCCCTTTGGCCTTTTTCATTTGGAAAGGGAGGCCTAGTGGTGGTTCTATTTTGTTTTCCTAGAGTGGCTATCAACTTGGTACTTTTGGCCCTATTTATTTTATGAGTTTTTATTATCTGGGGACATCTTCACTTTGTTACTTCTCAGTGGAACTATGGAGAAGTATTGGTTGTTCACCATTCTATCCCTCTACTTATTCAAGAGGTGATCCGTCAGGATTTTTCGAATGACTATGGTTGAGTTTTATTCGCATGCATTTATTAACCATTGGGAAACTTAACGAAAGAATGAGGAAAAGAAAATGAATTATACAGCCATAGACATATATGCAAATCTGAAATGCAATGAAAAACAACAAACCATATTGCACAAGTTTGGTAACGGAGTTCGACATAACTTTGCCTATGTCTCCGGGCCTTTTCTCTGTGAGGGAGGCTTCTTTATTTCTTTTCAAAAGCTTATTAGTACATCTTTTACAATGCCGATTGGCTTCTAGACTAATCTGGTCTTGTTCGCCATGATATCTAGAATCTTGCACAACTTACGGCACCTAAAACGGATGTCCCGAGCTCTCAGAAATCGTCCGACAGCATCTCTACCTCAACAACTTCCTTGCCTCAAACTGGCTTAGACCTGGCTTTGCCTCAGCATCTCTGCTCTCCAAAACCGTCCAAAAGCTTCTTAAGCTTCCCCAATGGCCTCAACATGGCCTTGGTTAAATAGTGGAAAAATTAGTTTCCCCTCTCCAACTTCCTCCAAGAAGTTAGGCTCTAAAAATGTCTAATAACCCCCAAATATCATTAATAAGAGGTTAAATTACATTTAATTATTTAAAAAGTGGTTATAAAACCCACTTTCAACTATAATATATAGTTAAATAAGCTTTAGCACCTTAAACTTGGGCGCGCGCCCCTCTTGGCCGGTCACATGGTCTTCATGTGGCCACGCGCTAGCCCTTGGGCTACGCGCGGGCCACCCCAAGCTCCTGGTCGCATTGGTTTTAGGGCTCAAAAACCGTGGGCTGCAATATAACATTACCCCGCCAACTGTTACAACTGCATTAACCATTGAACCATGGGCTAATATACCCACGCTCCATATGGTAACGGTTATATTAACACAACCGTTGCAACACATATAAAAACCCGCGCTCCATTCCATATGGCCGAGGGTCATATGGCCGTTGTTTAAAACCGGGGGTCAAACATTGAAACCGCGCGCCATATTCTTATGGGTTATGGCACGGTCACATAACAACCAAATGTTAGTCATACAAACGACCACGGGCGGAATGTTGGTCAGCGGACTTTGGTTTAAAACGTTGCAGGTGGGAGAGGTCCGGGGTTCGAATCCCCCGGGCCACAAAAACTTTTGACATAGCCCTTATTGGCTAAACCCGGGGTGCCACATGGCAGCCCATGATTGGGCCACGTGGCACCATAACCACCAATCAAACCTTGACACGTGTCGGCTTCTGATTGGTCCACGTGTCTTGCCACTTGTCAAGCCATACTGCCACGTCACTTTGCCGCGTCAGCTCTGCCTTACTCACTATCAGCTTGCCACATCATCTTCCGTATGCCACATCATCTGCTACGTCACTCGAGCCACATCATCTGCTGACGTCATCCGTGCCACGTGTCACCCTTCCAGTGGTGACATGTGTCACCTTCGGATTGGCCCAACCGTGTGCCAAAAGTGCCAAATCTGCCTGACACGTGTTGCCTTCCGGTGCTGCCACGTGTCCTGTACAGACGTGCCACATGTCCCTGTACGGACTGACACGTGCACTGTACGAACTGTACGGACAGGTACAGTCAGCATCCCAAAATTTTGCCTGTTTGGCTCGGCGGACAGAATGCGATATCTTCTTCATACGGACTTCGTTTGAGATAAAAATTATACCACCGGAATCAGGAAGACGAGACAGACGCAATGGTGTTGGTTTCGTCGGATTCCGAGCACTTTCAT
>ML790968.1:244598-292584 GCA_009831015.1 Picea engelmannii
AGGGGGGCGGGGGGGAAGGGGGGGGGGTGAATCAATATTGCTTCTTTTTTAATATTTTGAATAATAATTAATTATTAAACTTATTAATCACAAAAATTGATCAACAAGAATGTACTGAAAGCATAAATTAAATATAACAATAACAAAAGTACAGGTTACAATGTGTAGGAGACACCAATCTCTCTTCTTTTGAGCACCAACTCAAGGAGACACCAATCCCCTATTTTAGAGCACCAACTCTAGGAAGCACCAACTCCCTATTTTCAAGCACCAAATCCCTTGTTTTCAAGCACCAACTCCCTTGTTTTCAAGCACCAACTTGAGGAAGCACCAACTCCATTGTTTTAGGCTTAAACTCGTAGAGGACTCTAATCCTCCCTTTCTCCTCCCTTCCACTCTCACTTCATGTGTATGTTTTAGGTTTCATATACTCTCTTGGACTCTGCTTCTATATTTGATCTTCTGAATTAGACCACAAAGACACTTTATTTCCACCACAGTTTCTAGTTTATATAATATTTCAATAGGTATGAATTTGAACCATTGTGTCTTTTAATAATGAACCATTGCACCTCTTCTTTTAATCAACATTAATGGTGACATTTCTATTTTATTAATATTTTATTTTAATATTAAAAGACTTCAAATACCTTCTAAGTCGTTTTATCATTTTATTCCTTGACAATTTGTTTTTCTTGTATATGGATTCGAATTCTACAGATAGGTACTTCCTTCAATCCACTTTCCTTGTGACCACTAGCTTATACACTCTAAGCATTGTTCCTTTAGCGCTTTCTCTTTTTGCACTTATTATTCTACATAGGACCTTATTCAAATGTTTGTGGGATTATTTAGTTCTAAGACCTTGGTGCCTCTAATCAACTCCTTTACCTTATCATGAGACCGATGTTGGAACCAAGTACTCCATCCTCTGGGAAATCCTTGCATTCTTCCAAAGTAATACCTCCCGGAGTAAAATTCACCGAAGCACTTACATTATCTCCACTAGTAGATCAAACAATTGAGATTTAATATCTCGTTGAATGGATGATCCTGGCTTATTTGGAGGCTTAAAATAAATCAACGATAATGACTTAATATCCTATTGAATGGACAGTATGCAATCTTTTCGAGATTCCAAGATTTTTTTTTTCAATCTTCCAACTCTCCCAGAGTTTGACCCGCTGAAGTGGTCATAAAGTGTAGGCGACCAACTGTTGTTGGTTGATAGTACCCCTTACGCTATCCTTATACCTGTACTCGATCGGGTGATCGAGAAAGATCCTGAAGGATCTTATATCAATGGTCTTAAGGGTTTTGATACTTCGGGATATAGAAACTCTAATGTTTTTCAACTTCCCCAGAGTTATATTTGTCGAAGTTCTTACACTAATACTCCACTGCTTGATCTAACGACTTGCATTACTCCTGAATCCTTCTAGCCTCGATCTAACGGTTGGTGGGATTTCGGGGCTTCGACACTTTGTAGCTTTGTATCTCTACCTTATCTTGGCATTTAATTAAATTGAGAGTTTGGATATAATCAAGTGTTGAGTGGACAACCTTGGTTTATATAGGATCTTTAGACAAATCTACAGTTTGATTTTAATCAACCGTTGAGTGGATGGTTTTTATTCATTTCAAAAACTTATAATTATTTTGTGTGACGGGTTCATGGACTCTCAGACTCGTAGACTCACATGTCTTCCAGGGTGTCATCAAAATGTATGCCCAACTTTTGCAGCCTCCAAGATGAACCTATACTTACAAAAAAAATTAAGTGATTTTTTTTGGGTTCACAGACTCTCAGATTCATATCTCTTCTCGGATGTCATCAAAATGCACGCCCAACTTTCGTTTCCTCCATAATGAACCATTCTTATAAATATTTAAGTGATATCGAGAGAGTATGATACTTAGCCATTTTTTTTGGTTGCTAAGTGGACTTGCAGAAAAGAGATCTGAGCCATGTGATCAAGATTTTATTTTGATCCAATGATCAACATTGTTCTTTGTTCTTCACTATTGATTCCTGCAGCTGGTATAGCCAGATACTTGTCTGGATGATACATCCATATTAACCCTTGTTGACATCAATGACAACATAACACCATGTCCAACATTCCTCCCCTTTGGCATTGATGGAAACAAAGTAAAAACTCTTTATTTTAACTGAGTTTTACTGTGTGTTCTCCCCCTTTGAAAACAATAACAGAAGGGATTTTCCTTTGCTCTCCCTGAGATGATTATCCCCCTGCTTGATGAAGATTTTGCATTTTTAATGAGGTATGAGAATTACTCCCAATTTCTGTCAAATATTTTCGAAAGAACTTCTTGGTAGAGATTTTGTGAATATGTCTGCAATTTTCTCTTTAGTATCAACATATTCCACTTTGACTATTTTTTGAGAAACCTGATCTCTCAGGAAATTGTATTTAATTGGGATATGTTTAGTCTTAGAATGCATAATAGGATTCTTATAGAGGTTTATATAACTGGTATTGTCACATTTAAGAAGAATTGGATGATCATACTTTACTTGTGTGTATTCTAGGGTTTGTTTCATCCAAATTACTTGAGTGCGACATGGGGCAACAACAATGTATTCAACTTCTGTTGTTGACAACAATATAGATGTTTTCTTCTTACTTATCCAAGATACTAGACACTTTCCTAGGAAGAATGCTTCTCCACTGGTGCTCTTCCTATCATCCACACTACTAGCCCAATTTGCATTAGTATAAGCATTTAATGTAAAATATTTTGTTTTTGGATACCATAATCCAAAATCCAAGGTAGCTCTTAGATATCTGAATATCCTTTTTACTACCTTCAAATCAGTCTCTTTAGGCGCATATTGAAATATTCCTATTAGTCCTACAACTTGTATGGTATCAGGTCTTGTTGTTTCATATAACATGTTACCAACCATTGATATGTGCATGGTTTGGTCTACCTTTGGTGAATTATCATCTAAGCTTAGTTTTCATCCTGTAACCATGGGAGTGCTCATAGGTTTGCAATCTTCTATTTGAAATTTCTCTAGCATTTTTTTGGTTTGGGATATGAATATCCCTTTGTTTGTCTGAGTAACTTGTAAACCCAATAAGAATGTTATTTCACCTAGCATAGACATCTCAAATTCTTTTTTCGTTTCTGTAGCAAACCATTTGCTCAGTATAGTCAAATTACTTCCAAAAATGATATCATCCACATATACCACAACAACAATCATATTTTGTTCTTCAATTTTGATATATAGGTTGTTGTCAATAGTCACTCTCTTGTATCCTTGTTGTTGTAGATAGTTATCAAGACTCAAGAACCATGCTTTGGGATATTGTTTAAGACTGTACAAAGCCTTTTTTAGTTTACATACATAATCTTGATTTTCTGTCAACTTAAATCCTTTAGGTTGTTCTAAATAAACTTTTTCCTCTAAGGTTCCATTTAGAAATGTTGACTTGACATCCATTTGATATATTTTGAATTTTTTGAAGCATGCAAATACCAAAAACATTATGATAGCTTCTAATCTTGCTACTAGGGAAAATGTCTCTTCAAAGTGAATTCCTTCAATTTGGGCATATCCCTTGCATACTAATCTAGCTTTATTCTTTAAAATCTATCCATTTTCATTAAGTTTATTCTTGAAAATCCATTTGGTCCCTATCACATTTTTGTCTTTTGGTCTTGGGACTAGTTCCCAGGTCTGATTTTTCTCTATTTGGTTAAGTTCTTCATTCATTGCTTTTATCTAATATTCATTCTTGTTTTCTTATGAAAATGATTTGGGTTCTACCAGAGAAATCATTGTTTGTTCTAATTCAAATGTAGGTTTTCTTCTAGTTTCTACTCCTACATTTTTATCCTCTATGATTTGGCTTTCAGGGTGATTATTTTGAACTCTTTTTGATGGAGATTTTGGCAAGGGCGTTTCTTACTCATCCTTTTCTTCATCAGTTTGTGGTTCATTCTCTTGTAGTTCTTCCACATCTTCTTCATTTTGTGATTCATCATCTTTTTCACCATCACTAGTTATTCTCCATTCATCACTTTTTTATTTATCTCGAGATTTGACTTTTCTCAAATTTAGATCATCTAGTTTTACATTTGTACTTTCTACTATTTTGTGCAATCTTAGATTATAGCATCTGTAAGCCTTTTTGTTGGGTGAGTAACCAAGAAATATCCCCTCATCTGATCTGGAATCAAGTTTTCCTAGATTATCATCATCCCTCTTAATATACCATTTGCTCCCAAAGACTCTGAAGTGTTTGAATGATGTTGTTCTGCCAAACCATAGCTCATAAGGTGTCTTGTCATGGTGAACTCTAATTTGTGCTCAATAAGGTATGTGAAATGTTGTGTATACTGCATCTCTACAAAACTTATTTGGAAGTTTGGCTTCATTCAACATTGTTCTTGCAGCCTCTTGAACAGTTCTGTTTTTCCTTTCAACAACTCCATTCTGCTGAGAAGTTCTTGGAGATGAAAATTATCTCTTGATTCCATGATCTTCATAAAACTTATTGAATTCTTTAGAGGTAAATTCTCCTCCATTGTTTGATCTCAGACATTTTATCTTGGGATATGTCTCATTCTCCACATAAGCTTTGAATGCCTTAAAATTTTCAAATGCCTCTGATTTTTCTTTGAGGAAGTATACCCAAGTAATCCTTGTATAGTCATCAATAATCAAAATGAAGTAATGTTCCCCTTGTATACTTCTATTCCTAGTAGGTTCACAAAGGTTAGTGTGAACAAGCTCCAAGGGTCTTGATGTAGAGTATTATTTTGTCTTGAATCTGACTCTCGTATGCTTCCCAAGTTGGAAATGATTACAAATAGGGTTTGAAGGTTTTATAACCTTTGGCATGTCCTTCATTACTTCCTTTCTACTAGATTTGATCAGATTTTCAAAGATCAAGTGTCCCATTCTTTTGTGCCACAACCAACTTTCATTAACTTGACTCATGTAGAATTCTTCTTCTTCTTCAATATCTAAAATATATACATTACTTGAGGTTCTTGGTGCAATATCTACTAATTTTCCTGATCCTTCCTTTTTGATTTCGCATTTCTGGGAGTAAAAAATGAGTATATGTCCTTGTTCACAAGTTTGGTTTACACTTAGAAGATTGGGCTTCATATTTTCAATGAGTAGCACATTTTTTGTTTTATTTTTCTTGTTTCCGAAAGTGAATGTGCCTTTTCCAAGTATTTTTGCAGATACATTATGTCCAAATGTGACACTTCCTTTTTCCTTCTTTGTCAGATTGAGAAATTTGCTTTTATTTCCTGTCATATGCTTAGAACATCCACTGTCAATATACCATTGCCACTTTTTGTTCTTTGCATATATGGGTACTTTACATTATGTTACCTTTTCTTCCACATGTTTTTCTTTCCATACGTTTTTATCTTTATTGTTGGGAATACTTGTCTTCAAGGATTGCATTGGCAATCTACATTCACTGACTTTATGACCATAATTGTTGCACTTGTGACATTCAACATTATCATCTTGTAAAGGAGAAAATGAATTATAGTTTCTTTTCTATTCATTGTTCTTGTTGTTCTTATATCTTTGGACATTTTTAGGGTTGTACTTTCTATAGGCTTTACAATGTACTATTTTATGTCCAAAATTATTGCAAGAGTAGCAATATCCAAGGAAGATATGTTGATATCTATTAGGCAGATTCCTTCTGGTCACTGCATTCTTTTTGTCTTCTTTTTCTTTTGTAGGGGGTGCTGATTTATGTTTATGAGGAACACTATTTAATGGTACCATCTTCCCCTTGTTATCTTCCCCTTTTAAGGGGCTTCTAAGAGCATCTGCATAACTGATTGGTTGTTTTCCAGTCTTATGTTTTGTAGAGGTTGAATCTTGATGATATCATACTCCTATCTTATTGTTTGGTGATCTTTGACTATTAATAATTTCATTCAATATTTTTTAACTGTTCTCAAATATTGATTGGTTGTTTCCTTTCTCGAGTTGAACAATTTCATTCTATAGCTTCTTACAATCTTGTTGTTTTTCATTGAGTTGTTTATTCAAGACTTCCTCATTTCTCTTGGCTTCTTGAAGTTGAGTCTTCAAGTCAATGATGATTTTCTCTGATTCTTTGATGGTTTTTTAAACTTCATTTTCTCTTAATTGTTGTGCTTCTTCAAATTCTAGCAATTGTCCCCTCAGTACTTGTTCTTCTTTTTATACTTCCCAAGTTCATCCAAAGCAATGATTAGTTCTACTTCTAGGTGTACTTCTCCTTCAACCTTAGAGTTTTCCTCAATCTCAAAAGTATTTTTAGAAAATTTATCTTGAGTTTCTATACCCATAAATAGATGTTCTGACTCTTCATCTTCACTCATGTTAGATGAACCACTGTCTTCTTTGGAGTATAATTGTTTCTTTTTCTTGTAGAATTTAATTTTGTATTAAGTTTTATCCTTTTTATGGTCTTTCTGATTGTAAACTTCTTCATCAACATTATCCTCTTGTTTGGGATAGGGACATTTGTTACAAAAGTGTCCAATTTTGCCACAGATGAAGTATTTGAAAGGTAACTTCCCTTTGTATTTTCCAAACCCTTTCTTGAGTTTCCTTATAAAGTTGATCTTTATTCATCTGATATGTTTGATTATTTTTCATTTGGAACATGCTCATGGTTCTTTGTTTCTTTTGATGCTTTGAAGGATATTTCCATTTTTGATGACTTTTCTTACACGGTTCTCATTTCATAGGCTATAAGAATCCCATGAAGTTCATCCATTGTAAGGTTGTCAAGGTATTCTCAATCTTCCAAGGTAGATTCCTTGGCATCATATCTCATTAGTAATGATCTCAACACCTTTTGGAAAATAATCTTGTCTTTTATCTCTTCTCCCAATGCTTTGATTGAATTGACTATTTCATCCACTCTTTGAAAATATTTTGCAATGTTTTCTTCCTCTTTCATCTTCAGACTCTCAAACTTCCCTATGTATGTTTGAAGTTTTTCTTGCTTAAATTTTCCATCTCCTTCATAAATTATTTTAAGTTTGTACCAAATTTCTTTTGTTGATTTACAATGCATCACTTTTACAAATATGGGGTTTTCTAATCCACCCAGAATTGCATTAACAACCCTTGAATTATCATTGCAGAGTTTCTTTGTGGAAACATCTGAAGGTGCAATAGTTGGTGCAGTGTAACCATTTACCACAGATAGCTAAACATCACATCCAAGAGCCATTAGATAACTTTTCATCCGTATACTCCAAAATGCATAATCATTTCCTTTGAAAAATGGTTCTCTATTGGAGGACATTCCTTCTTGTTGATCCATTGGATTTCTCGGAATCTTCCTTCAAGTGGTTTGACTGTGGTGAAGGAACCTGCTCTGATACTAATTGTTGAAATACTGGCCAATACTGAGGGGGGGGGGGGGGCGATGAATCAATATTGCTTCTTTCTGAATATTTTTAATAATAATTAATTATTAAACTTATTAATCACAACGATTGATCAACAAGAATGTACTGAAATAATAAATTAAATATAACAATAACAAAAGTACAAGTTAAAATGTGTAGGAGACACCAATCTCTCTTCTTTTGAGCACCAACTCAAGGAGACAACAATGCCCTATTTTAGAGCACCAACTCCCTATTTTCAAGCATCAACTTGAGGAAGCACCAACTCCCTTGTTTTCAAGTACCAATTTGAGGAAACACCAACTCCCTTGTTTAATACTTCGACTTGTATAGGACTCTAATCCTCCCTTGCTCCTCCCTTCCACCCTCACTTCATGTGTATGTTTCAAGTTTCATATACTCTCTTGGACTCTGCTTCTGTTTTTTATATTTTGAATTAGACCACAAAGACACTTTCTTTCCACCACAGTTTCTGGTTTATATAGTATTTCAATAGGTATGAATTTGAACCATTGTATCTTTTAATAATGAACCATTGCACCTCTTCATCTAATCAACATTAATGATGGCATTTCTGTTTTATTAATATTTGATTTTAATATTAAAAGACTTCAAATCCATTCTAAGTCATTTTATCATTTTATCCCTTCACATATTGTTTTCTTGTATTTGGATTCGAATGTTGCAGATAGACACTTCCTTCAATCCACTTTCCTTGTGACCAAGGGCTAGAAAACACAGGCTTATCCACTCTAAGAATTGTTCCTTTAGCGCTTTCTCTTTCTGCCCTTATTCGTCTACACAGGACCTTATTCAAATGTACATGGGATTATTTACTTCTAGGCCCTTGGCGCTTCTAATCAACTCCTTTACCTTGTCACGAGACCGGTGCTAGAACCAAGTCCTCCAAAATTCGGCCTTTGGGCTATCCTTTCATTCTTCCAAAGTAATAACTCCCGAAGTAAATTTCGTTGAAGCACTTACATTATCTTCACTAGTAGATCAAACAATTTATATTTAATCTCCCGTTGAATGGACAATCTTGGCTTATCTGGAGGATTAAATTGAATTAATGATCACGATTTAATCTCTTGTTGAATGGACGGTCCACAATCATTTCGGGATTCTGAGATTGTTTGTTGTTTTCAATCTTCCAACTCTCCCAGAGTTTGACCTGCCGAAGTGGTCATAAAGTGGAGGCGATTAACTGCTTCCAATTGATAGTACCCCTTACACTATCCTTCCACTGTACTCAATCAGACAGTCGAGAAAGATTCTGGAGGATCTTATATCAATTGTATTTGGTACTCCGAGACTCCGAGATAGTACAACTCTAATGTTGTTCAACTCCCCTAGAGTTATACCCATCGAAGTGCTTACACTATCCTTCCACTGCTTGATCTAACGACTCACATTACTCTCAAATTCTTCCCTCGATCTAATTGTTGGTGGGATTTTGGGGCTTCGACACTTTGTAGCTTGGTATCTCTGCCTTATATTGGCATTTAATTAAATCGATAGTTCAGATATAAGAAAGTGTTGAGTGGATGACCTTGGTTTATATAGTCTCTTTAGATAGATCTATGGTTTGGTTTTAATCAACCATTGAGTGGATAGTTATTATTCATTTCAAACACTTAGAATTATTTTGTGTGACAGGTTCGCGGACTTGCATACTCACGGACTCAAATGTCTTATCGGGTGTCATCAAAATGCACGCCCAATTTCCACAACCTCTAAGATAAACATATACTTAGAAATGTTTTTAAGTGATTTTTCTCGGGTTCACAGACTCATCTCTTCTTGGATGTCATCAAAATGCATGCCCAACTTCCATTGCCTCCATAATGAACCATACTTAGAAATATTTAAGTGATATTGATAGAGTATGATACTTAGCCATTTTTTTTTATTTCTTAGCAGACTCACATAAAAAGAGATCCGAGCTATCTAATCGTGATTTTATTTTGATCCAACGATCAACATTGTTCTTCATTCTTCACTGTCGATTCCTGCAGGCTGCAACTGGTATAGCCAGATACTTGTCTGGACGATAAATCCATACTAACCCTTGTTGGCATCAATGAAAACATAACACCATGTCCAATATATATATATATATATATATATATATATATTTGAACGGATTGGGAAACTCTTCGAGTACTTCCTCATATTTCATGGATGGTATACAGGGTAAACTATCAATCCTGATTACGAAGCCTAACCCCAAGGGGATCAATATATTTTTGTCAGGTTCACAGACTCGTAGACTCATATCTCTTCTTAGATGTCATCAAAATGCACGCCCAACTTTCATTGCCTCCATAATGAACCATACCTAGAAATGTTTAAGTGATATCGATAGAGTATGATACTTAGCCATTTTTTTTTATTGCTTAGCAGACTCGCATAAAAGAGATACGAGCTATCTGATCGTGATTTTATTTTGATCCAACAATCAACATTGTTTTTTTTTCTTCACTGTCGATTCCTGCAACTGGTATAGACAAATACTTGTCTGGATGATAAATCCATACTAACCCTTGTTGACATCAATGACAACATAACACCATGTCCAATATATATATATATATATATATATATATATATATATATATATATGAACAGATTGGGAAACTCTTCGAGTACTTCCTCACATTTCATGGATGGTAAACGGGGTAAACCATCAGTCCTGATTATGAAGCCTAACCCCAAGGGGATCAAGAGAGTTGAACCCGTGACCTCCTTAGCTAATCACTGGGGGAGAGATGTCACTTCTGGCTCAAGATCACTTGAGCTGACCCTTGGGGCCACACACACACAGATAGATAGTATGGTATATTTCATTTATGTTTTACATAAAATATGTATGGATTGGAGAAGAGTTCGAATAGACTCATTTCCAAAATTTTATAAGACCACATTGTAATGTGTTTATTCTAACAATTACAGTATTGGGGCATCAAATCATCATTCATGTATGCTAGTGTTGAATGATATTTTCAATGCTCTATTTAATTTTTAATTTTTCTTCAGAAATGAGGTGTCGTCCGATCATATAATCTAGAGTCAGAGGTGGTCGAGATACTATAGTACCTAGGGTTGGTTCAGAGCACAAATTGTATTTTTGTAGTTTAATATTACATAGCCATGGAACTTATAATTTTTATGTTCTTCATCTTTGTGATGTATTTCTTTAAAAACATTGTATCTTTAGATTGCGAAAAAAAGGCACAAGCGTCTGCGTGCAATTGTTTATTTCATTAAAATGATAATTTCTAAAATGATTTTTCCAAAGTATAATTGGTGTGGATGGTAGTTGCAGTTTTGTTATTAAATCTCTAAGTTGACAAATTGCAATTCTCAGGCTTTGTTCACCTTAATTTTCGTGTGATACCTCTGTCAGAACCGTGTACATGGATAATTTTAAGGATGGAAATTTATCTTAAAATGTAGAAACCTTGGCAAAATTTACTAGTCCTTAATATGCAAACCATAAAATGTTTTGTGATATTTTTGTAAAAATATTCGATTTTCTAAGGATTTTGTATAGTTTCTATAAATTTGGGCTATTTTTAAGGTAAATTAATTTTATTCTACAAAATTTGAGAGAATCATTTTTAGAAAAATCATGGAAAATTAGCCCATGGACAAAATTTAGCCCCTAAAATTTTCACCAGGTCCATATATGTCAAACAAAATTTGTAAACTATAACTGCCAAGCATTTTGCAGAGCACATAGTTAGAGTTAAGTGGTGTGAATTCAATTCCAGTTACAATGTAGCTAAATAGTGTATCCATTAAAGTTTGGTTTTACCTTTCATCTTATCCTTATATTCTCAATTGAAAATACAACCAACCATTGAGCCAACCACAAAAATGGATGAGGTTAAAGCACATGAAAACATTGTCCTTCAATTGGTTCATCAATCAATCAACAGAGACATGGATGGAATTTTATGGACAAATTGCTTATCACAGGGTGATTTGTCCATCAAATATAATTAAAAAACCTTTTTTCTTCGTTTAAATTGTTTACACGGATAACAAAGTTGTCCAAACTATGGTTTTGTTTTCAAATTCCTACCTTGAATAGAGATATTTTATGATTTTGTAGATAACTTAATGGATGGTACATGTGAATAGAAAACGAATGCAGATAATGTGAATTGTAATTTTAGAGTACATTAATACCAAGTCTCAAATTAAAAAGAGATGCAATTACTCATGGTTTATGTTTTATTCAAATATGTGAAGGACGAATATTTTGTATGATTCAAATATGTGAAGGACGAATATTTTGTATGATTTTGTTAAAATTAAATATGTGAAAGACGAATATTTTGTATGATTTTGTTAAAATTAATATGTATTATATTATTTTGTATTACCTTGTTAAATCACGATATAATATGTGGAAATAATGATTATATAGATAGTACTATATGTCTTGATTACAATGAAAGTTTACGTTTAACTATTAAAATATTAGTGTGACTTATCATGCATGATTATGCTATAATAACTACTATCTAAAATACTTTGTATAACGTTATATGACACAACTACAATATGTATGATAGTATATTATATTTGATAAAACCACAATATAATTTATAATAGGTGATATCAACATATTAAAGTTAGATGCAATTATTACATCAAAATGAACTCAAGTTATTGTTCACTTTGATTTACCTCCTTAAAATATCAAGGAAGAAGGGAAACAAAAGAAAATAGGTATATATATATATTATCACTTTATTTTCACAGTTTATTTTTTTTTTTTTTGTAATTTCGCATAATTTTTTGTATTATGTGAAGATTGATTTTCAATATTTTAAACTTTGTTTTGTATTTTGTGAGATTGTTTTATGAGTGAAGTTAACACTAGAATGGGTGTTACATGTGCTATCAAAGCTAAATTCAAAATATTAGGGCATTCAACCCATTTGCAATTACTTCGTAATAATTTTTTTTATTATTTATTTAAAGTAAATGAAAATCAAATTAATTGAATTTGAAGTGTCTCATGATTCTAGGTGGATATTGACAGAAGATGAAGCCTTATTACATTCCCCTCATCTAAACCTTGTGAGTGATTGAATATGTGTCCTACCCTCATGACAACGTGCAACCTCTAAGTAAAAATATCACAAGCTTTTCAACTTGGGTCATGGAAAATGAGAGCTAGTAGGTGGAAACAATAATATTGTTCATCTTCTCATAATGATACCATGTATACTTCCATACAACCCATTACCCATTTGTGGACTGATTAACAAGCATATTTCTTGTGACCACACATGCTAAAATCAATGCATCAAATATTTCCATAATCATCAATTAAAGCATATTATCAATAACATAACATATTATAATACATTGACTCAATCCAAAGTCCATACATTAATGTTAATGCATTCCCACATCAATGTACACGTGTGGCTTCCCTATCATACCAGTAAAACCATCAATATCATCTGAAATTAATGTATCTAAAATATTTTCACTTCTATGTATCATAACCATATGTATCGACAACATCAAATACATCATATCAATGTACATTCAATCTATCCACGATATCATATAAACATTCAAATGAAACTCATTCAAAATTGTTCATTAAAGTCATTCAAAATAATCAAAGAGTTTGAGTTTCATCATTATAACACGTGTCAATAAATTGGGTCATTATTTAATTAAAATTCCCTCAATAATAAGATCCATTCTATCAAATTAATCAAAACAAACGAGGCACTACACTACTAAATAAATTGCATTCACAAATATCATTGATTTAATGTTCAATTTTTTTGTAATCAGGATTTGGATGACAAGCAACATGTCTACCATCTACCATTTCACTCCATTGTGATGTCAACTTGAGAGATGGTTTCTAAATGAGCATAGCTCAAAGAGGAAGCATACCAAGCACAATGACTCAACCACCTATTCAATCCCCACTATGCCCTAAGTCACCAATTCAAAATGTCTATAGTAATATTGGTTCTTCATGTGTTGGTGACAAAAACAATGACACAAATGTTGGTATGGATGATTTATTATGGGAGACACATGCCATGGAGGGAATGTTGTTAAACACATTCCATCAAGATGAGCTAGGGGATGATCCTTGCATCATTGATACCTTCTTTGAAATATTTAAATCTATTTCCACCACCCCTCTTTTTGAACATGGGTCAAGGTATACCCAATTAGGGAAAACAATGTCATTGTACAACTTGAAAGCAATGTATGGTATGCCCGATGCATATTTATCTATACTAGTGAGGTAACTGACCATTAATCCCTTTATATTTTAATGAATATTACCATACAATTAGCAGTGAAAATGGATTTTATACATGCTTAATGACAGTGTAAATTTATATTTCTCAATAATTACAAGTGATTCAAAGATAAGGTACTTCCAAGTGATAATTTCCTCCCTTATAGCTACAACAAGGCAAAACAACTTTTTAAAAGGTTGGGTGATGAGTAGATATCATGTCATTCTTATCTAAATGATTGTATCCCTTATAGAGGATAATATGTGAACAAAGAGATATGTCAAAATTGTGGGCATGTTAGGTACTTAAACATGAAAAAAGGGTAAGTCACATGGTCCTCCTCTTAAAATATTGAGGCACGTGCCTATCATCCCAAGGATTCAAAGGATCTTTCATTGCAAATAATTAATTAAGTTGCAAGGGTGGCATGCCTTAGACAAAAGTGATCCAAGAGTTATGCGCATCCTAGTGCATTCACTAGCCATGAAGCATATAGAGGATACATGGCCTGATAAATTCAAGGATGAATTATGAAGCATAACCATGGATTGATTTAACCTGTACTCCCTCCAAAACACCAACTATTATGTTTGGATTGTGGTAATGATAAATTAAAATATCCTTGCATGGTTATCTATAAATAATGATCATCTTATGTTGGTTCTTATAGTTCTTGGTAGAAAATAAGTAAGGAGAATGGATGCCTACTTCCAACCATTGATCAATGAGTTAAAGAAATTATAGGAAGGGATACATGCATATGATGTATCAAGACCCAACCCCATGGAGAGGTATTTTATGTTCTATTTCATATGTGTGCACTACACACGATTATCTAGGACAAGGAGTCTGCATTGATAAGCATGTTGAATGATTTGTTTGTCTCTATAACATTATTTAGAATACTTAATTGGGTGCAATTTTCTTCAATGATGCTAACATGTTCCATATAGAATAATGTCATAGGCCATGTAACAAAATCGTACCATGTATGTAAATGTTGTGAGATTTCTATAAAGGCTAGGTGGTCTGATGACTTGAAAAAGTCAATGTATGAATTATTAAGGGTATTCCTCCCAGAAGACCACACTTTTTTGTGTACCTTATATACATTAAATTAACAATAACAAAATATATCCAAATGATAGACAACATGAGAATGAACATAAAAATGTAGAGAGTACCCTTAAGATAGGGTAACACCATTAATTATTCCTAGTGGAATGAATCACTCCACAAACCACACTTGTTACAATAAATACTCAACATCCAACATAGGTCAATATAATGATACTCATGTGTATATATACTTTCTCATGCATATTCCCAAGGGTCCATGCCAACTACCCCTCATTATTATATTATTTTGTTTAACTAGCTAGTGGCCTATTTATTACCCACCAACTACCAAGTGGGCCTTATTCTGTGATTATGGCCACATTACCTTTATTAATCCTCTTTTGTAACTCCCTAGGAACCCCATATTATCCTCCCTAAATACAATATATTCCATCCCATTTTACATGTTTCATCCTAAAAAAGAGTGGAAGCCATATAATATGATCTTCTAAGCAATATAGCCAACTAGTACCAACCACGAACATCTATCCATCTTAGTGAAATGTGTACAGAAGGTCCAAATACTTCCATACCCCCTCGATTTTGATTCCAATTTCTCCTTTGGTTCGATGTTGTTGGTGTGATACTCCATGGATTGATTTTATTCTTCCATGTACTTCTATGTTGGGTATTGATATGGTTCCATGCATGTGATCCATATTATATTGAGAACGAAATGAAGGAAGAGAATTGAGATATAACAAGGAAACACACAAATATATTGCAAGAAACACAATAATACAACCAACTCAAATTATATTAATGAATGGAATACAAAATATTGTAAAATAAAAAGCACACATACTAGATAGAATGGTGGTAGTTTATCCCTGAAGAGAGATATCTGTCAGCTACGCTCATTTACAAGAAGTTGATTACAAAGAGGCCGGAAATGAATTTTAACATAAAGCATCAATGATAAAACCCTAAACATCCAAAAACCTAACCCTAGAAGATGAAACACCAAAATATTTGTGAACCTCGATGTGGTTAGTTGATACATCAACTTCCCGGGGGCATTACTTTTGCATAAGATCTTTGTTTGGGGTGCTCGGTAGCCCGTTGGAAAGGTATAACCAAGAAGTACACATTCCAAATGACCCAATAATTCCTTCGACATATATTGGGCGCTTCCATGTCAAAAAAATGTCAATTAGAGCCTCAAAACGACCTTGAAAGTTTGGGACCCAAAAAATGTAGAAAACTACCAATATGTGGAATCATTCTGAATTAGTGGAACATGTGGGTGGCCAAAAATATCCAATTGGATCAATATGTCCATAGTAGGGTTGTTGATTCTCATGTCCTTGCCTTGATGCATGTTTTTCCTCATGGTGGTGTGGGTGGTGACATGCAACAACTTAGCTATTGGTTCTTCTTTCTTTAACATTTCAACCTATGGTTCCCTTGAGGAGTGTGGCTTTGTATATTCTTCTTCCTTTTTACAGTTCCTTATGTGGGGTTCTCTTTTATGTGTTTTTATAGAATATTTTTTCTATTTCAACCTTGGATTCTTCATTTGATGTGTTTGCAGGTATTGCAATTAATTTCCCTACAAGGACTTTTTCATGTGCCTCTTTTGGGCCTTGTTGCTAACTAAGAGAAGTACTATGCAATGCTATTTTCTTTTTCTTATACCAAATATTCAAAAAATCCTTTTTCACATTAATATTTACTGTATCCATTGAGTCCATTCAAGGAAATCCAAGAAAAATATCCACATCATCCATATTTATAGCATAAAAATATGAATACAAAACATATTTGTCCATGGTAATCTTAAAATATTTAAAAATTTGAACTTTCTCACCTTCAACCTATGTGCTCTAGATATTCTTTGTAGGGACTTGAAATCTTTCATCCAAGTCAACATGGATGGAATTATACTTTCTAATAGGGTTTATATAAATAATGACCTTCTCTTGTTGAAGGCATCTATGAACCTGTAATATGAAGTTTGCAAAGGAAAGTAAACCCTTGGTGCTCTCTTTATTCTTCTTGTCAACATGAGACCACCTGTCTAAAAACATATTTTCATATTCTTTATCTGCAAGTGCCTTGATCTTGTCATAATTAACCAACTTCCACTATATGGAAACATTTTCTATTAAACCATAGTGTGGACAAGCTCTCCACTTCTCTTGCCATGATGATTTTATCCTATGTATGCATTCTTCAACACTAGGACCGTCAAATTTTCTTGAAAAATTAAGCTTACTTGGAGAAAAAACCCGCAAAGAGAAATAGGGTTTTAAAGAAAATAACTTACTTTTCAATGAAGGTCCTTTGTCCAGCTAAGGTTTTTTGAGGCAACAAATTGAGATGATTGTAACTACCTCAATACGATTTAGAATTATATCATTTAATATGTCAAATTGAATTCGTTGAAGTGTTCTTCACTCAGTTTTGGTCTGGATTTAATTTGATCAATATGTAAAAAATTATTTTCTCTACAATACCTTTACTAAAGTCACAAATATAATAGGAAAACCCCTAAGCCAACTAATTGTAAATCAACAATATCTTCACTTCTCGAATTGTGATTTGGATGCTATTTTTTTTTAAATTGGGTATCTTTTAGAGAGAGACTCAGATCTACAACTATTGTATTCATATTTTACACTAAAATAATTAGGAATTAATATGAGTGTCACGACCTCCTTTTTCCTCAAAAAAACTGCAAGAAGAAAAAATTATTCCACTTTTTTTCCCAAGAAAAAACCCTAATACCAATTGTTGTGTACCTTAATAGATCTAAATATAGAAGATATAAATTAACTTGAGAATAACACAATACATACACATAATATACAACATGATAATGAACACAAAAATGTAGAGAATACCCTTAAAATAGGGTAACACCATTAATTGTTCCTTGTGGAAGAAATCACACCACAAACCATGTTTACACAATAGCATACTCAAAATCTAACATAGCTCAATACAATGATACTTGTGTATATATATATTTTCTTATGAGTATTTCTATAAGTCTATGTGAAATACGCCTCATTATTATATTATTTCCTATCAGTACCTAGTGATCCTATTTATTGCGCCAAAAGGCGCTCTACAACTTAGTATGGAGGAGATGTTGTCACGTACATAACATTAAATAATAATAATAATAATAATAATAAAATACAAGTGAATAATTATGTAAGTTAGATCCATATATATATATATATATATATATCTCAAAGAATTACATGATATTAATAGTGAAGATCTGAATCACGAGATTTCTATTCTACGAAAGGCCTAAATCAAGGACCACAGATTCTGATTATATTTTTTTGGGTGTAACTCAGATGCATCGGTTATGCTGTCATAATATGCATAGCCAAAAAATTGAGATCTAGGATGCCCATGGGATTTGGGAGGGATAATTTTATGAAATAGAACATTAGGCATGGCATAATTTGGGCTTGAGAAAGGTCAATCGCATGAAACAACATGTTATAATTCTATGGACATCTAGATAAATTGAGAGTTGGGATGCCTGTGGGATTTGGGAGGGTCGATTATGTGAAATAGAACAATAAACACAATGTAGCATCCCCAGTTCCCCACTGGTCAATGCCACATCCAAATTCTGAATTATGATACCATTAATTTTACTGTTATGTAATGAATATGAACAAAGTTAAGCATAATAACAATATTAATTTATAAACACAATTATCATAGAGATTACATAACAAAAAACCCATAATTATACACAAAGTAAATAAAATAAGCTCATGAAAGACACTTATCTCATGAAATAAAAACCAATTGTGTGCAGACCTTCCACGTTCCTCCTAGCCATAGACCACACTATTCATAATCTCAACAGTGGGTCACCCCTGAGTTGGGGATAAAATATACCAGGGAAAAGGGAGTCTTAAGCCGGTCTAAGGTCTGATAACTATCATAATCACTCAGTTCAAGTGCCCAACTGCTGCAAATATCCTACAATCTCTCATTCCCCACATTCCTGTCCCACCCCAGGAAGTGTGCCCCTTCTTTGCTCAACAATTCCCTGGCTTCCCCACTTCCCTTTCGGGGCTTCAACAACATGTTGGACATGAAGTATCAGATCCCTATAACTATTTTCTAGCGGACCGAGGAACAATTTCGAGTAGTTTCTCACCCATATAAAACTACTCATGGGCATGAAAACCCGCTTCTTAGACATACAAGCATGACAACCCGCCTCTTCGACATACAAGCCTAAAAATCCACCTCTTCAACATATGGGATTGAACACCCGCCTCTTCAACTTGCAACCATACCATGTACTAGTGCCTATGGTAGCATGGAGGAGCGAAAGGTAAGAGTGATGAATGAATGATAACCAAATCATGTGAATTACACTATATCCCCAAATATATATGCATGTGTCCTTTAAGTCAAATGGCACCCTAGGGAATCCCTTGTCCCTACTTTAGAATCTTAGGATATATTTATATCCATAATTTTAGCTTTAATAAATATTAATATAATATTCTATTGGGATTAATCCCCCTTAGCTTAGCCCCTTTCCTAGGCTCTTATCCCCCTCTCTTTCTAATGGAGTTTATCCCCCCATACTCATTTGTGGGTTGGTCTGCAACAATGATGTACTTTATCAATGATATGAGTGTTTACATATTACAATATTAGGCTCACTGGCCTTTAACATCTAGTCTCTCTAGCCTAATAATCACATAAGCCTTCTGGCCTATAATAACCTAGCTCACCAGCCTATAAAAGATATTTACATTTACAACTAGGGATCGTCCTAGGGTATTACATTCCCCTCCTCCTTATTTATGCACCATCCTTAGTGCATTATATACCATGTACAATTCAAAATTCTTCAAAAAGATCCAAGCCTTTTCTATTGGAATCTTGTTGTCTTCTTGGTACTCCACTTTCCAAGCACCAATTCATGTATTCATATAGTAGATGGAAGTCAGTTGCTCTATTCCATATAGCTTCTTCAAAAAAGAATTCAACTCACTATTCCATTTGACACACCCTCATGATTATAGCTATCATGCCATAATCATCCTTGATTTTTCTCTTTCTTGTTGCACTCACCCTTCTAGGCTTAGGTATTCCTTCACTACTACACAATCCTCAACGATCCATCTTTCCAAGGATTTAACAGACAAGGAGAGCATCAAATCATTACTAGAACCCCATCAAGGTTCTACATGTATAGGGCTCCAGTGTCTCCAACAATAGTTGTTCTTCCCAAGAATTCCAACTTCAATACCATCATCTCATCTGTATCACACACATACAATCAACGTGAGACAATACCATAACAATTTCTTATAGAAATTCCTTTGTCTTTTTTTTTCATAAGAAATCTTCACTTTTTTCCCAAAATATGAAATTCTATTTCATAATTTTCTTGGTTGTTGCAACACCAGGAATCGGTCTTTATTATGAATTTCTACAACACCATACTTAAGACCATTTTTCTTGCAATTCTTCCATCTTGCATTCAACCAACATATTATTAGTATTTCCTGTACAATATACTTTCATTGCAATATGTACCAAAATATTACAAAGTGATCTTATAATTGTCTACACTTAACAATTCAATCACAACTATCAAACAATTTATTAAATAGAATGAATTATCATTCTCTGCATATGAATTTTAAGCCATTAGGCTTTTCATTCTTTCATCATCATTATTTTTCATTACTTTATTTCCTGAACATAAATTTCCTATAGTCAATGCTCATGTGACTACTTGACTTGCAACTTTCATGTTGCAATGTCTAATAACCCCTAAAATGTTCTCAACTCCATGAGTTAGTAAGAATTGTGAAATTTCATCTCTTAGAATACTCATTTCCATTCAATAACATATATGCATGCATGCACAAAAACACATTCAACAAATGCATTCAAGCATAACAATTATATCATGCGTAAGTGAAACTCTACCATTTACTATGCATGTGTGTAACTCTCAATGCATATCTATTCAATGCACCTTTGCATTGATTTTCAAAATTCTCTATATCTATGTCATGTATCTCATCATTGGTAAATTGGAAAGTATGGCCAATGCCTTGACGCATTTTCCATACACTTCCTATTTACTGATCAACTATTTGGATGCCTTCCTTTTCAACCCTAATACTACACCAAGAATATAATTTTGTGGTGTTCATTAGTGTTAGCAAAAGGTTGTAGTCCAAACATTATTTAGAAGTAGGAAGTTCATTGGATATTTGTGTGGTACATAGCCTTTCCATAACCAAAAATTTCCATAACCAACCATGTCATGGTCTCATACATGACTATATTTTCTGGAATCCATTCCTATAACATGGTCATACCCTTTATTGCTTTGGTTATTATCTCATAACCAAATTAGCATGACATGGTACTATGTCATTGTATGAATTCAAAAAATAAGAATCTTTGATGATTATTACAAGCCTCCAACCTTTACCACACCTAGTGGTATCATATTCCCATTATTGCATTCAAATAATACAATAATGTGATCAAATAAACTCTGGTTGAGGAAACTCTTACCAAAATTTACTTTAGAAATTATGCAATAAAATTACATAAAACCCATACCTGCATAACTGCCATTAAATAAATTTAATGCTACCTGGATAGCTAATAACAATATAAGCTCCCAAGCCTATGTTATAAACCTTATAATCCACACTTCATCTTTCTGTTGATTCCTTATATATGGAGGAACATTATTAGAAGCACTTGCAACCATGCAATAATTACCTCTTTCTTGGCACAACAACCATCATTAACAACTTCATGATCATATATATAACAATAGACTACTCCTAGTCATCATCATGTTATATCTATCTATCTATCTATCTATCTATCTATCTATCTATCTATATATATATATATATATAACAAATCTACATTTATTACAACCTATCTATATGCACTAATATTGCATCACTAGAATGCTCATGAATGCGTATGCATTCCATTTTCTTGTACTATGTATGTCTCTCCAACAAGCCATAACATAATTTCTGCTACATTAATTGCAACCTATTTCTTCTTGTACCACTTTTCTTTGTTGTTCCTAGAAGACCTCAATTCTTCATGGATTAATGTATCATTTTGTTCTCTTACTGTGCACTTTTTCATCTAACCACTCTTGACCAGTTTTCATATTTTCATCCATACAATATGTTGATATTAACTTCATCCTTATTTATTTCCTGGATCCATCTGACCAAACACATGCATGACCAAATTACATTTCCAGCCATGTTCTCATATTGACTTTATATCTTCAACTTCTATTTACTCTTATGGACCAAACTGGTTCAACCTTTCCTTGATTTAATATATTATCCCTTGTAGTTTCTTGCACCATTTTTTTCTCTTTTCTTAGCCATCCAACCTCAAACATGATTTACATAGTCAATTCTCTAGCATGTTGCAATTCTACCCAAATGTCCAATTGAGATGGGTTCTCCTCAAATTTTATTTCTTTTGCATTCTATACCAAGAATATAATCATTCTTCTTCTTCATGGTTCCTTATTGACTTCTTTTCAAAAAAAAAAAAAAAAATCATCTCCATGCTTGAATCCTTTTGGATTGACATCCCAATGTACCTTGACAATGCACTCATCCCTTTGGAATGTACTCAGCATTCTTTTTTCATTGTTGTCACAGTTCCTCGAATGTTGCAAAAGAATCTGTATAAATCAATATCCATCTAATGGTACCTTTCCACTATCTTAAATTACTCTTGCACTTCATCCAGACTCTAATGCACTTAGCTTTGTGTAATTCCTCTGCTAGGAATTTGATTGCAACATTCGAGTCCCAATCTGCACACAATATATTGATTTATGCATATGTTGAAACTCTTTCCTTATATGCACCTTCATTTCTTCACCCTTGAAGTGGTGATATTCATACCATGCTTCCACTACACTACTCTGATAACCATGATGGAAGTACTACCCCCAAACTATGTGACTATTCCTTGAAGATGTTATCCTTATCTCCAAGCATATACTCTGCCTTCCTTTATTAAAATACTGTCATCTTGACATTTCAATCCCTTTTTAAATTTTCTACCCTTAATGTCCTGCCTTATCTGTACATTGGCTTCTTTGGGAGTGAATGGAATTTCACTATTTCATTCACTATATGATCTACTCTTATGCCCAGATTCCATTGAGTACTCTAATCAACATCGGTGTATTTCTTGTAGTGGCTTACCAAGACTTTATGGTTGCACCCACACTCATACCCTAACATTCTTTAGTCTTGACCTTTGATCATCTTATGATTTATTCTTGACAAAACATTCAGTTCTTCAAATTCCTCTACTCATTCTTGATACTAGTTCCATACTCTCTCATATTCTATAAAATCATACGTCCATATTCCCATTATTTGCATCACCATATGAACCTATGATATATGCATTATCATGTATTTCATATGGTTTTCCATCCTAGAATCCCCATTTGATATGCATAATTGTCATCTGGAATTCTTTTTCCAATCATAGTTCTATTGAAAGTTTGTTAGATTACTCATTGAGTAAAGTAATATTCAGATGGTAGCTTCCTCAAGCATTCATTAACCATTTTGAATAACTAACCTTGTCTTGTTCCTCATACCAGAAGATGCCAATTTTCTAAAGACAATTTTCTATAATTCATCATCAACCTTAATCTCTTCTTGCAACACATTTATAATATATGATAACAATTCTAAAAATTATGGTTAAAGCAAGCAGATAATTTTGATAACATATGCACAAGTTTCCCCCTTTATGGTCACCAGAAATATTCTTTTTGAATTCTTGTGATTTTTTTTTCTTATATCACAATTTTGGGTGATTGCATGGACTCCTCAGTCCAATACCTTTCCAATGACTACTTCCTTTATCAATTCTGAGTTTTGAGCAGAGAGTTATAGTCATTTGATTATTACCCAAAAACTCCTTTTGATCGCCTTTCAACCCTGTGCAACTCTAAACAATGCTTAAGCATCCTTACACTTTCTCCTTTGGAAACTTGTCAGGAGTTCAACTGGGTTCCTTCATGACCATATGATGGAAATTCTGGCCAATTTTGATCTTCATCTAATCTCATGATGTTAAATACATCCTACTGAAGTTTCAGGCCAATTAGTATTTTTGGCCTTGAATGCTACAGGTACTTTCAACCCCCTCCTATGAATTTTTTAATGTGCCCATATTTATAATTTATCTCCATGAATGTGTTCTACGGCTCAAGATATTTCCATAAACTACTCATGTGCCTCAATCTGATTCTTGATCAGGAAGTTATGGCCTTCAGAAGTTAATTGGGGCTTAAAATTTACTCTCCATTGTTCGGGCTGTAAATCACTCATCCTAACTCCATTTGAAAAATGAGAGACACCATTAGAAATCTATCTCCGAGCTATTTAATAATTTTGGTGTATTGTTTTCAAGTAGCTAAAAACACTTTTTAGGGCTTGAAAAATTCCCTACAGAAACGTAACCTGGAAAACACCGAAACTTTTCAATAATTTTCATTAATTTTCGATAATTTTAACTTCCTTATGCTGACGGGGGTGCTATCATGGAATTCGAGTCCACCTGGAAACTGAACCTCGACATATCGGGGCTCAAAAGTTTTTTTACTCAACCCTGAGCTTCACATTCTCCCGATATCCAACCTCACCAGATAATGACATATGTCTGCTTCCTATCAGTTGAATGATGTCATTCAACATCATCTTAGAATCTCTGGATATTAGAGTTCCTAACAACTATGATAAACACAAACTCTCAACGCCTGAGGTTGGATTGAATTTTCCCACTTAGATCAAAAGTGGATATTTGTCTTTCTACAGATCCAATGGTTCAAGATTATCGTACCCATTCAAAAACTTAAGGCCAACATGGCCTTTCACTTGCATAGTGGGCTCCACGTGGCACCTTTGTATTGGGTTGTAGGGATGGGTGGGCCCCATCCCTCACCCATATACCTCGGTGCATGAAATTTCACTCCATTAATATCTGATGGTGTAGGATTGACGATGATCAATAATCATCATTGCATCGTGGGCCCCTCGACCTACTAGATATTAACAAGGGGGACCCCCCCACCCCGAAGTGGAAAATGGAGGTTTCCTACTCGATGATGTGTCAATGTCAAGATGTAATTCGGCCCCTCTACTAGTGGTTTCAAAAACCAATAGGGACCCCCCCTTGGCACTTTTCCAAAACCACGAGGAATCCTCACATCAATGTTCCACGAGTCTTGCAACAAGATTTCCCAGGCAAGTCGACGCCTGCCACCGTGGATCCACTTCAACTACCACCTACCACCCATATCCACCATGTATATTCCACTATGTTAGTACACGTTAAACTTCTTCAACGTCAGCTGACATGTGTCCCCCACGTCATTCCAACGTCAGTGTACATAAAAATACCTAAAATTTTCCAATTTCGCCTAATTTTGATTTGTTCCAAAATACCCAAAAATTCCCAATTCTGCTTAATTTAGAAATTTATTTTTGGGCCGCCATTAGATATTTGTGACTAAGCTCAATAGAACCAATTTCATCCTTTTTCACATGGATTTGACACTTGTACCTACAATTTGATTCATGTGCATCGAATTCCTCATGAATTCCTCTGTGGAAATTGAGGCTTTTGCCCAATTTCGCCTAATTTCACCATGGTGCACTACAAAGTCCAAAATTTTGGCCAATTCATCTTGATAAACACCAATTCAACCATTGCAGTGATCAATTGCTCACACCACTGGTTGATATTCCTAGAATGGATTCCATTCAATTCACCCACTAATTGGAAATATATTTAAACAATTTTTGCCCAGTCTACCATGGCCTTATTGTAACTTCAAATTTGACCAATTACAGGTCTAAATTTTCTCATACAGAGATTATAAATCAGGAATATCTCATCCTTGGACCAAATTTGCCAAATTCCCCATGAATTTAACAACATAAATTGGGGATTTTTCTCAATTTCACCCAATTGCTCTCGATTTCACCACGCAAACACCGTAACTCAAAATTTGGCCATCTACAGACCCAAATTTGTTCATTCTTCCAATAAAATTCAGAAATTTCCATTCTTTGATTAAATTGCCCCAACCTGCTTGTGAAATTCCTCTCAAATTCACTACTATAATTTTAATAAATGAATTGCAGACATCCTATGCAACTACATTTCGACAATTTTTCTTCTTGTGCTCTGTTAATTGGGTCCATGCAGGCTCCGTGTTGAAAATTGGAGCTCTAATACCACTTTGTAGCATCCCCATCTCCCTGTTGGGCAATGCCACATCCAAATTCTGAATTCTGATACCATTAATTTTACTGTTATGTTTTTCATATGAACAGAGTTAAGAGTAATAACAATATCAATTTATAAACACAATTATCACAGAGATTCCATAACATAAAACTCATAATTATACACACAGTAAATAAAATAAGCTCATGAAAGACACTCATCTCATGAAATAAACACCAATTGGATGCAAATCTTCCACATTCCTCCCAACCATAGACCACACTGTTCATAATATTAGCAGTGGGTCACCCCTGAGCTAGGGATAAAAACTACCAGGGAAAAGGGAGTCTTAAGCTAGTCTAAAGTCTAATAATTTGTAGAATCACTCAATCCAAATGCCCAACTGCTGCAACTAGACTATAGTCTCTCATTCCCCACATTCTTGTCCCACCCTAGGAAGTGTGTCCCTTATCTGCTCAACAGTCTCTTGGATACCCCACTTCCCTTCTGGGGCTTCAACAACAGGCCAAACAATCAGACTCAGAGCCTTGTAGCTAGTGCCCAGCATACCAAGGAACAATTCCTAGTAGTTTCTCATCGAGAGAAAACTACTCACGGGGATGACAACTCGCTTCTTCTAAATATGAGCCTAACAACCCGCCTCTTCAACATATGTGCCTGACAACCCGACTCTTCAAACTGCAACCATACTAGGTACTAGTACTGATGGTAGCATGGAGGAGTGAAAGGTAAGAGTGATGAATGAATTATATCCAAAAGATGAGAATTACACTATATACCGAGATATATATGCATGTGTCCATTAAGACACATGGCACCCAAGGGACTCCCTTGTCCCTACTTTAGAATCTTAAGATATATTTATATCCATAACTTTAGATTTAATGAATATTAATATAATATTCAATTGGGATTAGCCCCTTTAGCTTAGCACCTTTCCTAGACTCTTATCCCCCTTTTCCTTTCTAGTGGAGTTTAGCCCCCATACTCATTTGTGGGTCGGTCTGCAACAATGATGTACTTTATTAATGATATGAGTGTTTACATATTACAATAATAGGCTCACTGACCTTTAACATCTAGGCTCTCCGACCTAATAATCACATAAGCCTTCTCGCCTATAATAACTTGTCTCACCAGCCCATAAAACATATTTACATTTACAAATGGCGATCGACCTAGGGAATTACACACAGCATGACAAATTCCAACCTAGAATATGTTGTAGGCTTAAAGAGAGCCTGAATGAATGGTACAATGATTGCAAAATACCTGCGAGGATAAGTTTACAATCTTCATAAAATCCTAGAGTTCTTTTTTAATGGATAAAAATACTGTGAAATTATGTTTGAGAATAAGTGCTAGACTGTATGATGAAGTTTGGTCCACATAATCGACAAAAAATCTACATAAATACAATCGGAGTTTTGTTTAAAATTGGCAAAATAAATGGTAAAAAGCAACCATCACAGTTTCAATAAATATAAAAGTTCAATATTTCTCAATCAAAGAGATAGTGATAAAAGCTTCAAATAGAGTGAAATCCTACAATTTCTTTTATTTTTTTGCTTTGGTTAGAGCTCGTTGTAATGTGAAGAGAAGTTTACAATCTTCATAAAACTTTAGATTTTTTTTTTTTTTGGATAAAAAGACCATGAAATTTTGTTTGAGAAGAAGTACTAGACTGTATGATGAAGTTTAGTCCACACAATCGACCAAAAAATCACCATAAATACAATTGGATTTTGGTTTAAAATTGGCAATATATATAGTAAAATGAAACCATCACAGTTTCAATAAATAGAAATGTTCAATATTTCTCAATCACAGAGATAGTGATCAAAGATTCAAATAGAGTGAAAGCCTGCAATTTCTTTTATTTTTTTCCTTTCGTTAGAGCACACTGTAATGTGAAGAGAAGTTTACTATCTTCATAAAACCCTATATTTTTTTTTTTAATGGATAAAAGATTGTGAAATTATGTTTGAGAATAAGTGCTAGACTGTATGATGACGTTTAGTCCACAAAATCAACAAAAAAGTGCCAGAAATACAATTGGATTTTGGTTTAAATTGGGAATATAAATGGTAAAATGAAACCACCATAGTTCATATATACTTGAAACACAATTATATAAAATATTTGAGTATCTTCTATTTAAAAGATGAGGAAATCCTTCGGAAAATTGCAGAACAATGAATTCTAAAGTGTTTGAAGTCAATCGGTTTTAAATTTTACATCAGTGTGTTTTGATTTGTTGATATCCCTCAAAATTACAATTCCCTATAAGAATTGAGCCACACACCCTGGTCTAGAGATTTAATATATAAGACTTCTTAATCTTGAACCAATTTCAAAATCCCTAAGAAGTCTTACAGATTCCGAGACTAATAAATTTCAAAGTCAAATTTGATTTTACAAATTTTCATAGATTCTAAGACTAGGAAATTTCAAAATCAAATAGATTTTTTTTTGTAGTTTAGGACTAAGAAGTTGTATAATTCATATAGCACTGCTTAATTAAGAAACAAAATAGAAATTTATTTGTATTCGTTGTGATTTTTAGAGTGCAAAACGTTCCATCTTATCAATAAATAAAAACTTCACCCTTTAGAGATAAACAATTTTTATTATAGTATTGTCAAGAAGGATCAATGTCAATCTATCATATTCAGTGTTTTATCAATGGACATTGGTAGATTTGGGAAAGTAGATGCATTGATTCCGTGTATTTAGATTAACAAGATGCATTGGTTTTAGTGTATGCCGATTTTAGATAGACTTTAATTGTATATTGTGGTATTTATATGAACTACATGCATTGATTTTTGTGTACATGAATTGCTTTTAGTGTTTCAACATTCAATTTGATGTGCACTGCATTGATTTCAAACAAATTTCAAATTCAAATTGTTTTTACATTTTTTTTACAGATTCCTTAGATTAATTTCAGTGTAATTAGATTAATGAGATGCATTGATTTTAGTGTATGCCAATTTTATATTGACTTTAATTGTATATTGTGGTATTTATATGAACTACATGCATTGATTTCCATGCACATTCTTTGATTTCCTTATATATGAACTACATGCATTGATTTCTGTGTACTTTCAACAATCTAAGGAAAGATTTGATGGTCTACGATTTCAACCTCCCATTTCATATGATCGATATCAAAATATGGTAAAACTATTAGGTGTGACTATAATAAAAGAATAAGAAAATATATTGAGATTGATTACAATGTAAACTATTTGTAATTGATTACATTCTTATTATTCACATTTTTCATCATTCAACATTGTTAATTTATTTCTATTCAACTTATTCTTCATGTAACTTTTGAAGTATACTACTGAAGAATACTCTCTCTATTCTCAACAAAGTAAGGAAACTGAATAAATTTAAAATGATCAGATTCATCTCAGACATATACATATACATAATTTTGATCATCTACAAATTGTGTCACTATACTAAAAACTGAAGAAGATAGATTGAGATTGATCCTTTTCGATAATACTCTCTACACTTTCAACCAATGAAGGAAGGTGAGTAAATTTAAATGATAAGGTTAATCTTAGAAATATACATATACATAATGTTAATCATCTACACATTGTGTCACTATAATGAAATTTGAAGAAGATAAATTAACATTGATCCTTCTTTATAATACTTCCAACAAACTGAGGAAAGTGAGTAAATTTCAAATGATCAGATTAATATTAGACATACGAATATACATAATGTTGATCATATACCAATTGTGTTGATATACTAAAATATGAAGAAGATAGATTGGCATTGATCCTTCCCGATAATACTCTCTATACTTTCAACAAACTGAGGAAAGTGAGTAAATTCCAAATGATCAGATTAACCCTAGACATATACATATACATAATATTGATCATCTACAAATTGTGTCACTTTACTAAAAAACTAAAAAAGATAGTTTGACATTGATCCTTCTCGATAATACTCTCTATACTTTCAACCGACTGAAGAAAGTGAGTAAATTTCAAATGATTAGATTAATATTAGACATCTACATATACATAATGTTGATCATATAAAATTTTATGTGACCTCCAATGATTGAAACCAACCTAGATCCATCTTAATCCTAAATATATCAAGTGTCAAGAGGGATCAAATATCTTGAGGTGCAAACCTTTCCTCAAGTTTTTCACTCTAAAATAGGTTTTCACCTATAGATATTTGATCCTTCTCGATTCTTGCTAGATCTAGGGTTAATATGGATATAATCCGGTTACCCACCAACTACAAAGTGGGTTTTATTCCATGATTATGGCCACATTACATTTATTATCTCTCTCTTGGATAATACTCCCCAAGTACATTACACCTTTATAGAAGAACAATATTTGATTTCAATGGTAAACTAGAGAGAACTTGGAGACCTAAAATAATGACATTGATAGACTGACTTAGTGCATTTGAAATAGAGAAGGAGAAAGTAATTACAGAGTTGTTCGATTCAAAAGTTGAACCTATGTTTAATGATCCTGGATTTTTGACACATATGTTGAGAAAATGCTTGTTGGGATGGAAAGGAAATTTGTATTTTATGAACTTTCATATTGGGATCATCTTAAGTTTTCCCACTTACTAGATCCCATGCATGTGTTAAAAAATGTTTCATCTTCTTTATGGAAGCACATATCATAAAAAAATTGGCACATTAGGTGTTAGTAGAGATCTTGCTTCTTTGAATTTTAAAAGGAAACATTGGCGAAGAAAATAAACTAGATGAGAGGCCAATATCTCTTGATTTTCTAAAGAAAGTAACATCCAATGTTTTTTGAAGAAATATGATTTGTCTCTAGTGAAGGATAATATATTGGGTGTGAAGGAATATTATTTATATGGGTTGAATCTATGACACTAATTCACTACAGAAGGACATTTTTCATGGTTGAAATCACATGAGCATTTGATCCATATAAGGGTATGTGTGTTGATTACATGCTTCTTTTTTTATAGTGAAGGCTATATGCTATGCACTCAGAATTTTATGTGAATTAATTTTGTATGTGCTAATTTTGAATTAATTTTCTATATGTTTGAGAAGGAACTACCCATGCATTTCATGGACTTGTAATTCCATATTCTAATTCATTGATCTTATTAGGTTGAGTTAGTTGGGGTGTTCTAATATCATTGGATGTTCTTCTTGAAGAGGTATATGCGAAAAATGGAAGGGCTTTGTTTGACAAAAGACAAAACTTGAGGGGTGTATGGTGGAGGGGTGCATAGTATATGAGTCATTCTATTATGTTAGTGAGTACATTGAGAAAAATGACAACGCACTAGGTGGAGTGGTTTGGGATGACCATTGGGATGAGGAAAAAAGGGAAGGGGAGATACTCGAAACCAATGGAAAAGATGCATGATAAAGAGTAATTCACTTATCTTTTGTCAATTTTATACAAATTAATTGTTTATACTAAACTTGATAATATATTTGATATCATACTATAATTCATATTTGAATTATAACATGTATTAGGTTTTTATTAATGCTTCGGTTACCATACAAATGACACCATTGTTTGTGCACATTTTTATAGGTGCATTCGTTCCCATCTATGTGAGCATATATGGATATCATTTTCACACTAAGGATGTTGATGATGGATGTGTCATAGTTGATTGTGGAGTGGAGGTCAATTTCAATCAATATAGTCATGCTAGCCATCATTATCAGAACCTAAAAGGGGGGAAGTTATGTTACATCGAAAATATATAAGAGATAATGCAAGTTGACTTCTCATCTTTCCAATGTGTTATTTTTAGGTGAAATTGCCAGGATACCTTTGATTGGATAAATGTAAAGGAAGATATTGATAGTGGGTTAAAATGTACTAACTCTAAAAATATATGGGATGAAAATAAGGTTCCTTATGTTTTCCCAAAACCAAGGATGATTTTAGGGGCTAAATTACGCTGATGGGCTAATTTTCCAAGGTTTTTCCCCAAAAAAGATTTGTTATTCTAAAAATGATTCGCCCAAATTCTATAGGATAAAATTATTTTACCTTAAACATCGCCAAAATTTTATACAAACTATACAAAATCCTTAGAAATTTGAATAATTTACAAAAATATTGTCAAACATTTTAAACTTGGCTTATGAAGGATTAGTAAGATTCGCTAAGGTTTCTACATTTTAAAATATTTTTTCATCCTTAAATCATCCCTGACCAAAACACTACAACAAAGTGTGTTCTTACCCAATTGTGTTGGATCATGATTGATGGTTCATACGAAGACATGAATGGAGATCAAAACCTGCTTTTTATAATAACAACATTATCATGCCAAGTGAGGAAGATAATCAAGGTGATGGCAATCAAGAGTTATATTTACATGTTTTATTTCAACATTCATGTTCTAGATGTGACAATTTATTATGGTTTTCTATAATTGACCAATTGTGTATGTACTTAATTATCACAATTTCAATTAGTTTTTGCAATCATGTAATGACATTTATTTTGAGAAATTGTTGGCCCAAATCATGGTAGAGAACAAAAGTCTAATTAGTGGTTATTTCAAAAATATGTTTAATGAGTATATTTAGGCATTACTAGTTATTTCCAAGTTTCCATAATTCCAAAAAGTTAATACAATACCAAAATCATTTTAACATTTAATATAAAAATTTAGAATTATTTTCTGTTAGGATATTTAGAAACTTAGGAGTTAGTTAAGATCTACTTGGTCTAATGTGTCGTTAGATAAAAGTTTGTTTCTTAGTGTGTTTCTTTAGTATGCATTTGTAGTTAGGAAATCCGACGATCATGATATGTTCCTGACATAGAGTGATCTGCCGGTTCATATTCTCCTCGATCTTAACAATTACATTGATACATGGCTTAACACCTCATTGGTCCATGATATCAATTTACAGAGAATGAAGGGTCATTTCCCGATGATCAATTGTGAGAAACTCTCTTGTAAAATCTCTCCGTAATCTTTTTATTTTGCATTAACAAACTGCTCCAAGTGGTCGTGTTGGTTGGGGACGTGGATGTTTCCCTATAGGGGTTTTACCATGTCAAAACATCAATGTTTTTATATTTGATATGGTTTTGTGAGTGGCTACTAAAGGTGTTCTTCCTCTGTTGGAATACCTGTGTAGTCGAACATGGTATTAGAGATTGCTTGAAGACCTGCTCCTATTGTAGATCGAGATCGTGAAGTCAAATTGACTCTTCTCTAGTTTCTTCCATTTATGTACATTTTTGGGCCGAGAGAATTGTTCCATTACGTCTGGAGTGCTCGTTTCAATCYGGAACACTTTTTGTTTCACTCTAAAAGTTTTCTGTTTTCCCAAGATATGACCATTTCAGTCAGATCCGGAGGTATAAAGCCTGAATACACCCTTTTAAATTTTTGCAGAGTATTATTTCAACTTTATTTTGGATTTATATATATWTTTTTTTTTTCTGGGTTGATATTCTTAGATTTTCGTATTATCTTTTGCCCGCACCCTGTGCAATCTTGGAAAATCATAAACATATAGGAAAATGTGCATTTTCTATGTAAGCTAACCGAAATCTAACCCTTGTTGTCATCGAGAAGTGGAAATTTTCTCTTGTGTGAAAATAGTTTTTTATGAGCACACTCTCCAAGGTGGTCAACAACAACAACAATCACAACAAAAATCCTCCTTCTAAACAATACAATATGTTTTTCTAGCTCACTTGGTTAAAAATTTTCTTATTAAGTAAGAGGTCTTGGGTTCAAGTCTCTTTTTTTGTTACTTTTTTTTGAAAAACTTCATGCATCCATTGTAAAGTGTATTTCACTCCAATTATAAAAGTGAATCACTATAAGTAGCTTTAATATTTTATTTTAAAGTTATTTGTTTTGCATGCAACTTTCTTTTATAAAGTAACTTCATTGTAAAAGTGATCCCTGCTTCTTTTTATAAAAGAGGGTCACTTCATAAAGTAACTTATTTGTAAAAGTGAGGGCATAACTTTCACATTCGAAGTCCGTTTCCAGTGCCGATTTTTTTAAAACCGCCTAATTTTTCGATATCTTTCCATCCATATCATCAATTTCAATTTTTAAATCCACATTATCTACATATTTAATATGGCTTCTTCCAGTGATCTTTTTCTTACTAACACCAACTACTTCCAATGGAAATCCCATATGGGGGATTTATTAAGAAGTAAATGCCTATATTGAATTACCTTGCGAAAGGAAAAAGAACCCACTGATGTTAAAAATAAATTCAAATGGGATAATAGGAATGATGAAGCACATGGACTAATCGAAATGTCCATCTCTCATGATTTAAGGTTCCACTTTCAAGAAATTGATGACCCCGATGAAGCTTGGGAAAAACTTGAATCCGTGTTTGGTAAACACAATATTATTTGAGCACATGTGACATCAGTTAGAAAATCAGATATTGAATTTAAGTCCAAATGATTTTTCTTGCATTGAATACTTTCTATCTAAGTTTAAAACACTTAGAATCTTATGTGAAGAGTGTAGCATAACACTGGAGGAGGAGCGTTGGATCTATATTATTATTTCTAAGCTAGGTAGTGCATATTATGTGTTTTTATCCAGATTTTATGCCATGAGAGAGGCTCTAGGGAAATATTATCAAAAACCCACTCTTGAGTCCTTTTGTGATGCTTTTATTAGAGAGCAAGATAAGCTTGTACAACGTGGAGTTATCAACACTTCAGGTACCTCCAACAAAGCCTTAGTCACCCAACAGAAAGATAAGCCCAAGAATCCCAAGAAGCAACATCCTTGCCACAACAAAAAGAAAAAAAAGGCTCCCAAACCCACTCATCCAACTTCAGCTCCTAATGGTGACAAATGAGAAAAATCTAAAAATAAGAAGACTGAAAGACATTGCAACTTTTGTGGGAAAGATGGTCATGATGAGTCCAAATGTTTCAAGAATATGACAAATTTAGAAGCAAAAATGAAGAAGCACAACATCAATATTGATTCTTCTTCTTCTTTGTTGATTAATTGGGTTGGTTGTTATTGATTTCAACCCTTGAAGAAAGTCTGGTAGCACAAAGGTTTGGGTAATGGACCCAAGTTTGTTTGATGGATAATGGTATGAGTTTTTATATATTTTCATGTAAGACTATTCTAGATGGATAATACATGTCATTCCATTTCCGATGGTATGTGGAATGTCACATAACTCCTCACAGTTAGAGAGTTATGGCCATGTGAAGTTGGAGAACCCTCATGAGTCATCTAGAAGCCCCCAAAGGTCAAAGTAGTCAAAGTGTTTGCAAAGAAGAAATTATTTAAATAATAAAGTGAAGCGATAAATATACTATAAGTCAAAGTGGATACAAAATAAATTATTTAAATAATAAAGTTAATGGAGAAATTACTAAGTGGACAAGTGGTTAGAAGTGGGTTAGCCCTAAACGAAGGAAAGTGGTTTAAGAGATTTTAGAAGGTAAATAATAAAGTGAAGTGATGAGTGTACTATAAGTCAAAGTGGATACAAAATCAATTATTTAAATAATAAAGTTAATGGAGAAATACTAAGTGGACAAGTGGTTAGAAGTGGGTTAACCCTAAAATAAAGAAAGTGGTTTAAGATGGTTAGAAGGTAACCCCTTGAGGAGGCTACATAAAAGTATAAATAAGAGGCAAGGGTCTCTTGTTTTAATTACACTTGAGCATATTGAATATCTACAAGTGAATGAGGTAACCAAAGGATATCTAAGCTGAATTTCAGAGGGAAGGTGAAGTAAAGAAGGCCAAAATTCAAGGGAGGATAAATTATTTTGATGATGCTTTCTAAGGTATATTATTTATAGGTCATCTCACCATGTTCGCAATAATTTTTTTTCTAGAATGATTCAGACCATGCAATTGGGAGGTCGTTGAGAAAATATATCCAAGTAGTTGTGATAAAAATTTCATCTTGTGGATTGTTGTATTTTTGGAGTTACACTCGCTCCACTGAGACCTACATACACACACTCAAATATTGTACGGCAACTTTGTATGGTGTGATCCTTCTATTGTGGCTCCAATCAACTGAAACCCACTTGTGACTACCCATATTCTATATTCTCCTTGAATTGATCTCTAGATGGAAGTCATTCTCCACCTATCCAAGATCTCTTTGGATCACAATCCTTCTCTTCTCTGTATCAATGTATCAAGTAATTGTCTTCTCCTTCACCCTTCCCTTTCTTTCATAATATTGAGTTATGATCTAGCCCTAATATTCAAAGTGATTTATGGTTGAGATTAATTCTCAAATCACTTGAGATCAATGGCTATTATTTAATTCACTAATGCTAATTAAAACATTTCTTTAAATAAAAATCAGCTCACTAATAAAATCACTTTAGTTTAATAATTCCTTTAATTAAAGTAAAGTATCAAGCCAGAAGGATTTGGATGACTTCCACATGTTGATACACTTAGACATGTGGGAAAATACATGTCTAATGCTACACACATCAACACACCCTCTTACGCAGGAAGATATTTTTCACCACTTCAATTTCTTCTCTGAAGATAAAAAACTTCCATTTAACCAAGAGTTTGGTCAGAATATCTGCAACCTGCTCATCTATGGAAATATACTGAAGCTTCACTTATCCCTTCTAGATCCTATATTGAATGAAGTGTTATATGATCTCAATATGATTGGACCTATAATGGAAAACTAGATTCACTGAGAGTTTGATACAACTTTGATTATCACTATATATCACTCTAGGCTCCAAATCCTGATCAAATAAACCTTTAAATTTTGCGAATCTAAATATCTTCATAGCTAGCCATACTCACTACCATATACTCTACCTATATTGAATTGAGTGCTACAGAATTCTCCTTCCTGCTAAACCAAGTAATCACTACTGATCCCAAGTTGAAGCATGAAATCAAGGTGCTCTTTCTATATACTACACTCCCTACCCAATCTGAGTCTATATATCCTTGCAACTCCACTCCATCACCTCCAAGATACCTCAATACATACTCCACTATACCTTTCAAGTACCTAATAACATGTTTCAATGCAACCCAATGCACCTGCCTTGAATCCACCATGAACTAACTCAAGATGTTCACAACAAAACATATATATGGCTTGGTACTGACCAAATACATCAAGGAACCTATCAACTACCTATATATCCTTGGATCCACCAACATTGAATCTGAAGTGATAATCTTCTTCAGATTGGTAACCATAGGTGTATCCATCGGTCTATATTTCTCCATCTCGAATCTCCTCAAGATATCAACTGCGTACTTACCTTGACCAAGGAATATCTCTTTTGATACCTTCCATACCTATAACCCCAATAAATAATGCATCAAGCCAATGCCATTCATCTTGAACTCAATAGCCAAATATACTTTGCACCCTACAATAAGCTCCTATGCACCTGTGAGAAGCAAATCATCCATGTACATAACCAATATGTGTGGATCAACCCCAACAAGAATGAAGTACAAGTTAGTATCTAGCTCACTCTTGGTAAATCCCATACTCTACAAGTATCTGTCAATCCTGGAATACCATGCCTTGGGTGTCTATTTGAGTCTGCACAAGGATTTCTTAAGCCTACAAACATGAGACTCCCTCCCATGTACCTCAAATCCTTGAGGTTGTTCTATATGTAGTTCCTCCTCAATGATCCCATTGAGAAAAGTTTTTTTCACATCCATCTGTTGTATCCTCCACCTCATAACTGAAGCAATAGGAATAACAACTTGAATAAAAGAATACCTAGTGACTGGATAAAATGTCTCTTCGTTTTCCACTCCCTCTTTTTTGGATAACCCTCTTTCCACAAACCTCTCTTGATGCTACCATATGAAACATGCTTGATCTTGTAGAGCCACCTAGAAATCACAAATAAATTCCCCTTCAATCTCGACACTATGTCCCAAACATCATTCCTCATAACAAATGTGTACTCCTATACCATGGAATCTTTCCAAACCTATTGATCTATTGCTTCCTCAAAACTGGAAGGCTTAACATCAATGATGATACTCATAAGTTCCATATATTTCCAAAACTTTCTCAGAGGCTTGTGCTCTCTAACCACACTTCTAGGAGCCTCATCAACATTCCTGAATCTCTGTAATAGACACATGTGTCTCCTGACAATACTTGAAGGGGATAAATCCTCCTCCTTCCCACTTGAAGTTTGAGTTGTTGTCTGTTTCTCATCCTTTGGATCCCATTGCTCCTTATCCCATGGCACCATTGACAACTCCCGAGATCTCCTAAATGCCAAGTTCTCCTCAAACTTAACATATTCACTCACAACTATCTTCCACTGTGCTAGAATGAAGATCATGTAATCCTTTAGGTCTCACTGTATCCCACAAATATACTCTTTTGTCTCGAAGGCTCCAATTTCATCCTCTTCGCCATGGGTACATTGATGTGGTCTGGAAAAAAAAAGATCCTCAAATGTCCTATATCTGGCTTCATCATTGAGAATTCCTCCTCTAGAGTCTTGTCCCCAAATATCTTGTGAGGACTCATTTTCTACACATACACTAATGTGTCACATGCCTTTTCCCAAAGAAACATAGTCAAATCTTGTTTATTTATCATAGCCTTGACATAATCGATGACAGACCGTTTCTTTCTCTCTACAACCCGATTTTCTCAGGGTCGTATGATACTGTTATCTCTCTCTGGATTATTTCCTCCTTCCAGAAATATTTGAAGACATTGGAGGTGTAATCTCCCCCATTATCCAATCTCAAGACCTTTTTCTTATTACCTATATGGTTCTCCACCTGAGATCTAAACTCCTGAAACTGACTAAAGACCTCATCCTTGGTCTTCATGAAAAGATCCAGTATTTTATAGAAAAGTGATAAATAAACATCACATAGTATGACGCCCCTTATAATGATGCTACTGACATCGACCCACTCACATATGCATGTATAACATTTGATATCCCCTTGGACCTACTCTTTCTACTAGGAAAATCTTGGGATTCTTTCCAAGTGCACACCCTATGCACACTCCCTGCTACTAAATAATAAACTCTGGAAGACTCGCAACAATATCCCTCGAAATAACAAATTCCTTGTAGTGTAGGCATCCCAGCCTCTCATTCCATACCTCACACAGGCTATCATTTTTATGTACCAAGTCTTGAACATGATTTTCCTGCAACATGTAGAAAGTTCCCTATCTAACCCCAACAACCACTACGATGTTTGGGATAGATTTATTTGGAGGTATGCATACTTGAACTCTATGAAAAGTAATGATAAAACCCATGTACTCCACAAATGATACTGAGAGAAAATTATTCTCCAGTCCTAGTATGTAAAGCACGTCCTAGGCATCCAACAAACCTCCTAAATCAATATAGAATGTAAATTTTATGTCTCCATCAAACTGTTAAATAGACCTGGTGCTTCTATCATATGACAAGATGCACCACTATCCTATTGGTTATGTGTTATATTCTTTGCACCACTATATTGGGGGGTTTGAGGGGGTGCAGGGGTTCAGGGCCAGCGCCCCCGAGAAATTTTTTTCTGCCTCAAAAAATGTGTCACATATTTTAGGTGGTTTTTTGACACATGGTTTCTTTGCCAATGGTTTTCTATTTCTGGTTAATGAATTAGGGTTGTTGACTAATCCAGGTCATTGGGTTAGGGTTTTGGATGCCGCTGGCTCCTATATGTGTATTGTATTGTAAACAATGTATCACTATGACTGAATATAGAATATGTTGGCTTTCCCAATTTGGGTTTCCAGGGGAAAACTCTTTGTGTAATGTTTGTATTTGCCATTGTATATTTTCTGTTCTTTTACTGAATATCTATTTGCAGTAGATATTGTACAAGGTTAAAATATACACATCCAAGTACCATGCACTCCTAGTAGATATGTTGGTAGAAAGGCAAGAAACTAGTGAGAAATCCTTCTCAAACGTTTTTGCAAACTCATATAGCTATGCCTCTACTATTTTTTTTTTGTGTCTTTCCTTTTCCCTTGTTCTTCTTTGGACACTTAGTTGTATAATTTCCATTCTCATGACATGAGAAGCACCTGATTTTACTCAAGTCCTTCTTCTTCCTTGGCTACGATGATCCTCCATCACTATTACCCTTCTTGTTGGAACTCTTTCCTTTTCCCCTCTTTGTTTTACTGACAAGAGACAAGTTCTCATCACCACTTCCCTGCTTGTTGCTCTTAGACTCTTCCCGAGTCTCTTCCTAGATGCAATCATCCCAAAGTCTCTGCCAATCTGGGAGATGTTCCCAGTCATATACTCCTTTGAAAAATGATTACCAAGACTTGGGAAAACCATTCAATTCCACATTCACGAGGTCAATGCCATCCATTTTCTCCCATATGGCTACAAGCTAATCACGTACCTAAGTGATCCTCATGAAATAGTTGGTAACATTGTCATATCTAGAAATCTACATAGATCTGAGTTTATTTCTTAAGACCATGTTCCTATTCATGTTAGTGATTTAGAATAAACCTACCAAGGCATCAAACATCTCTTCGGTTGTCTTCTTCTCGGATAGGTGAGGAATTAGATGATCCTTCACTGAATCCAAGATAACCCTCTCAAATTTTATCTCCTTCTTCTCATGAGTTACCAAAGCTATCAAATATGTTGGTGGAACAACTATTTTGTCCACTAACTCCCAAAGGTAATACTCCTTTAACACCAAAGTAACTCTTCCTTTCCAATATAAGAAGTTGGATGCTCTATCCAATCTGTCTTAAGCTCTCAAACTTGTTGATGTCGTCCTTTAGACCTGATAAAACTCCCTGAAAATAATATGTTGCTGAAATTTCCCTTGTATTGACATGTACGCCAATATACACACCTGTCACCACTGAAATCCATGTATGTATGTGACTTTCCTTACTAAAACATGTGTATGTACACATTTTTTCTTACACAACCCGTGTATACACCACTATCTCCAAAGAAACTCGTGTATTAATGTGACTATTCCTTCTGCAACTTGCGTACAACTCTGTACGACTGGAAAATCTTAGTTTTTCCTTAGTACTGAGATTTGTCTTCCTTTTAGAGTGACTTCTCTAATACCATGTTGAAGTCCTTACTCTGGAACCTAGGTATATTGTTATATAGTGATTTCCTTACTGTAAATCAAATTAGCAACTTACAAAACAACATACACTGCTGGAATATTCAACTCAAATAATAATAGCAAAAGAAATACTAGAAACCAAAAATCTCAACCACAGTACACAGATATTTTCCCCATAAACTAAGCTTATCATTCAAATAACTTCAAATCTTACAAGGGTTCTCGTACCTGGGAAAATGGCCCACAGAGAAATACATAATACTATGATCAATACCTACGAACCTTAACAACTTGTGATCTATTGTATGACCTATATATTTCACATTTATCAAGATGTACATACCTTTCCTTAAGCAAACCCACATATATGTGCCTATCTCCATTGAGACCCATGTACACACACTCAAATATTGTATGAAAACTACATACGATGTGATCCTATTGTTGCGACTCCAATCATCTAAAACCCACTTGAAAATACCCATGTTTTATGTTCTCCCCGACCTAATATCTAGATGGAAGTCCTTCTCCACCCTATCCAAGATCACTTTGAATCACAGTCCTTCGTGATCCAATACTCTGAGAAAAATTTCTTCTCTCCTATGTATCAATGCATCAAGTAAGTCTCTTCTCCTTAACCCTTTCCTTGCTTTTATAAGATTGAGTTATGACCTAACCCTAATCTCCAAATCGATTAATGATTGATATTACTTCTCACCTCACTACAAATCCATGAAAGCATTGACTAAGGATATGGACACCAAACATACATCGTGGATCCATACCTCCACGACTCTATCAATTTGTACCCATGAAAGAATACATAGTGGAGCTATGATATGAAAAAAATATAACCTTGGACCAATAGAAAGTGGACATGTGGGACAACCTATACATCATTGAGATTGCTAATATCATGGCTATATTGTAATATTCTACATACTCAAATTATCCCCAATGCAGCCTGGGCAAAGCACATAATAGAGTGAGCACCCAACCCAGGGTCTTCATCTTGATCCCGAAACAATACGATTCTGGCCATGTGAATATATGTATTGATGTTGAACATGGTATAAAACACTTGATTACTGATCATTAATGTGTATCGTTAATAAGTGAGAGGGAAATCACCAATGATGACAATGACTCCTAAGGTACCCTAGTACATTCCAACGAATGTGAATAAATGAGTTGAAGTTGAACATTCATGGGATCATTCGATTAGAAGCCAATGGTGTAAACCTATTACAGAAGGTGAGGAAACCTTCCTTTGAAGCATGTAGGTTACAAGGTACTAATTGGTTTCTAATTCTAATTCTTGGATAATGTGTTGAAGTTGACAAGAACATACTTGTCAAAGGAGGGCCATGATCTATCCCCCATCATCGACACAAAAATGACATAGGAAAGTGATGTGACATGGTGGATTAAATGAGTATGGACTGACATGAGAATGAAATTTGGTAATACTGCAGAGTGCATGGTTTGAAGTGAAACTTCCCTTGAACATTGTGAGGCACGAGAAATGACTTGGAAACATCGACTCGACTGAGAGATAGACTAAAATATAGTGCAACGATCATTGGGGCACTTTTCGGGTGAGCCAAATGAGTATGAGGACTTATAGGATTGGTATGACTCGGAGACAAATAGATTACCAACTATAAGATGAGATGCAAACAAGTGCCATGTTCAAGGGAAACAACAGACAACTGCCATAATGTTTTCCCAAAACTTGACCCACTTCCTTCAATCCTCCCCCCACCATGATTGGTGAGAACCTCTTTGTTTTTTAATAAGCTTCAAGAGGATACCAGATGCTCAGTATAGCTTATATTCAATGATTCCCTCATCATATGTTTAACGAATCTGAAGAAAGAGGGGTTCGGTCCCATATATATCATATGGGTCCTTCAATGTATAATTTTAGGAGTCCAAAGAAGGAAAGATCAATAGTATTTTCATGTTTAGAGAGTCTGAAAAGATATCAAAGACAATTCCAAAGGTGTTCTATTTTGTAAATTTAGTTCCCCAAGCTTAAAAAGTGTAAAAAAATACAAGGGAGAACTCTTCTAGTCATGATTGGCTAGAGTGTTAATTTTTCTTAACTAGTCCATCCAGTCCGAGAAAGGGTTAAACTTATACCAAATAGATTTCATTTCAAACCTTTTAACAAGTGTGAAAGGAAACAATCTCACTCGACAATATTTTCATGTTTAGGGAGTCTAATGTTGAAATATTGGTTGTCATTGATGTCAACCCTTGAAGAAGCCCGATGTGTGGTTTTGGTACCCAAAGTTGATCGAGGAATATGGACATGAAGGAAAATATAGATGTAGGTAAAACACTCATAGATGGATAGTCCTTGTCCATTTCTGGTGATATGTGGTATTCCACGTAGTTCCTCACTATTGAGGATTTATGTCCTTGAGATGTTGAAATCCATGAAGAATGGTCAAGAAGCCCCCTAGTTGGTTGTATGACTTTAATGAAAGGGTAAAGTGGTTGAAACAAGAAAAATCTAGAAGTCCTAAGTTTAAAGATATATGTTACCCAACAAAAGTACAAAAATACACCTCAAGGAGTCATTCAAAATTACGTTCACTCACACATTCTATTGAACATATTCTAGTGAACTAGTGATCTATTGGATAAGGTTGCGACGATAATTTATGAGGTAGTGAAAAGAGAGGAGTGCAGGATTTTTGGGGTTACAGAGGAGAGCGAAGTTCGCTAAGGAAACCCTATTTTTCTTGGCTCCCGCAGGTCATACTATTGGCATGTTTTACAGACAGTGTATGCTTGTCATTGATGGAAAGTACAACAACAAAGATGGCAGCAAATGTGCAAAGGATTGTAGGCAATTCATTGATGACAAGATCAAAATATGCATCGATGGAAAAACAAGAACAAAGTCAGCTCAGGAGGAATTAGCTCAGAGTCAAACACGGTGTGTAGGTGTGCACCAAGGATGAGCGCATAGATGGAGGACAGATCTTGGGCGTTAGATCCGAGTGCGAGGTCCGACCATCATTGGATCCAAGAGAACCTGCACGTTCTTTAAAGTGAAAGATCGAAGCGGTGGTCTGACTCCATTTTGGAGTTTTGGCTATTAGGATTTCGGATATCGGGAGATGGAAATGTCAAGGTTCTTTACAATAGGAGTCTCAAAATCATGAATTGCGAAACACCAAAATCTCGTCAACCGTCCATCTCAGGGGGTTATGTGAGCCATCCAATCACTTCTGAGTTTTGGAAATCAAGAGATGGAGATGTCAATGACTCCTACTATAGGATTCCCGAAGTCATGAATCCCAAAATCGGGATATGCGAAATCATGACAAGATCAGGACCGTTGGGTCCATAGGACACATGATGAAAGATCGTCATTTCACTGGCTGGAGAGTCAAAGGAACGAGGTTCCCTAACCTCTCGAAATCGCGATATGAGAAATCGCGAAATAATCCTAACCGTCGGATCGAGGAATGATCTGAACCGTTGATCAAACACGACGAAGGCCTGTGAAGAGTTGAAATCATGACAAGATCTGTACCGTTGGGTCCAGAGCACACGTGGTGAAATATTGTCATTTCGATGACTGGAGAGTCAAAGGAACGGGGTTCCCTAACCTCTTGAATTCACGATATGCAAAATCGTGAAACATTCTTAGCCATCAATTCAAGGTTTGATCTGGATCATTGATCCAACCCTTTTTTTGGAGTATCGGATACCGGGAAATGGAGGGGTCAAGGCTCGAGACTTTTTCATCATAAGAATGTCAAAATTGCGATATGCGAAATCATGAAGAGATATGGACCGTCGAATAATTAGGAATGTGAACCATTGATCTGACTCCATTTCAGAGTTTTGGACACCGGAACTAGGAAGTGTCAAGAACACTTCACCATAGAAACACCGAAATCCCAAAATGCAAATTTGTGATATATAGTTTCAAACTAGCCGGTGGTCACCGCCTATGGTCCTGTAGGGGAAGGAGCTAGTATAGACAAGCTCCTTTTCGGAGTTTCGGGGATCGGGACATGGAGAGTAACAAAATATTTACCACGGGGATCTCGAAATACCAAAATGCAAATTGGCGAAATAAACACAAGATCACATGAAGTCAATCCAATGGTGCAGGGGATTTTGGGCACGATCGGAGGGGTAATGTTGCTCCTCGCAGTTTAACTGTTGGAAACCATTGATGGTATCTACCAAAGGATTCGAAGAGACCTTTGTGTGATCACCAGAGGAGTTGAAGGGTCTCCAAGCTTCTTCCAGTGAATGAAGACGATTCTTAGAGGGACTGACAAGTGGATGAGAGTTGAAGTTTGTAATTGAAGCAGAAAGTATAAGCTTGACTATGCCAGATAAGACGAAGAGTCTCAACTGCCAAAGAGGCTGAGGAATCTCAGCATGACATCCAGTGATGCTGAATTCATGGGAAAACTGCCAGAGAAGATGAGAAGTCATAATGATGATCAGACAGAGCACTCATTGTGAGGAGATGCAGAAGCATTGCGCATATTGCATGCACAAGGTGCACAGAAGCTATAAGAATACGACATAGAGAAGTGATGAGGTTGTTGTTGCTGAGGTGAAGTAATGCAGGTGTGAAGAAGTAAAGGGGTGGTGCAGCAGCTGAAATGGATAGGAAACAAAAGGTGCATTGAATGGGAATGGCACACAGAGAACAAAAGGCAGAAGAACAGAATGGGGAGAAGATGCATGCAAGAAGACAGTGTGGAAGACTGAGTAGCAAAATCTTGCAGAACAGTGATGAGACTGGTAAGCTGTTATTGAATACTATATCACTGTAATAGGTTTCAGTATTTCATATTTATAATCTAGGGTGGAAGGGAGGTGCTAGGGAGGACTAGTGTCCTCAGAGGTTCAAGTGGGTGCTTGAACACAGGGAGTTGTAGCTTCCTTCTAGTTGGTGCTAGAGAAACTAGGGAGTTGGTGATTCCTTCTAGTTGGTGCTTCCTTCTAGTTGGTGCTAGAGAAACTAGGGAGTTGGTGCTTCCTTCTAGTTCGTTCTAGAGAAACCAGGGAGTTGGTGCTTCCGTCTAGTGGGTGCTAGAGATAACAGAGAGTTGGTGCTCTCAGCAAGTTGCAGCTTGAAAAACAGAGGTTGTAGCCTCACAATGAGTTGGTGCTTATATGTATGATAATGTAAAGAATGTAAATAATACTTATCATATAAAGAAGAAGAGGTTTTTACCCTGTATGGGTTTCCTTGGAAAATATTTGTCTCTGTGTTTCTCACATATGTGGTTGATGCTGAATGTGCCATTGTTTATTTCCATGCATTATTGTGATCATCATTGAGTTCCTTGTAAATATTTTAAAAGAAGCATAATTGTTTAAGCACGGTAACAACTGATTCACCCCCCCCTCTTAGTTGTCCAACAATTGGTATCAGAGCTGGCCCCTTTTATCTAAAGGTAGATCCTAGAGCTTAAACATGTCAAGCCATGAAGGAAATTCAACCAATACGGCCCCACTATTAAATGGAACAAACTTTGCCTTCTGGAAGGTTAGAATGAGAACCTACATAATGGATTTAGGTGCAAATGTTTGGGATGTGGTAGACACTGGCTATGTAAAGCCAGTTGTGCTAGATAATAAGGATGACAAGCTAGAATTTAGCTTCAACACTAAGGCTATGAATGCTATCTTGAGTGGGATTGCACAAGCAAAATTCGTGAAAGTTATGCACCTAGGAACTGCCAAAGAAATGTGGGACAAACTCATTAGCAGTTATGAAGGTAATGAAAAGGTAAAGGATACCAAGATTCAAACCTACAGAATACAATTTGAATAGCTGAAGATGAAGGAAGATGAAATTGTTGAAAAATATTTTCTGAGAGTAGAAGAAATGGTAAATGCAATGAAGGCACTTGGTGAAACAATTGAGGAACCTTCCTTAGTTCAGAAAATCTTGAGATCTCTCCCAGATAGGTTCAACCCGAAGGTCTCTGCTATAGAATAAATTAATGATCTAAAAACCTTGGAGTTTGATCAACTTCTAGGAACATTGACTGCATATGAAATGAGAATAGTTAAAGATAAACCCACCTCCAGAGAAGCATCATTTAAGGCAGACAAGAATGAGGATTCTGAGCCTGATGAATTGAAGAAACATTTGTGAAGAGACTGAAGAAGGGATCAGGCAAATACAAAGACAAACTGCCTTTAAAATGATTCAACTGTGGTAGGATAGGTCATTTTGCAAATAAATGTCCCCACAAAGGAAAGGATCAGGCTTGTGATGATGAGGAAAAATACAAACACAGAAAAATCTTTAAAGAGAATAACTTTAAGAAGAAAAGTCTTTGTGTAAACAATGATAATGATCCTTCAAATGATGAAGACAATGATTCATCTATTGAGGATAAACTAAATGACTTCATACTTATGGCCAAAGAGGACTATGAAAATAACAACACAGGGAGAGATGTTAATGAAGAAGAAGTTGTGGTTGACATGGAAGGAGAACTAATTAGTGCACTGGAAGAGATTGATAGACTAAGAATCAAGAACAAAAAGCAAAGACAATTGTTGATAAAGTGTGAGAAAGACAATAAAGAACCTGATGAAGACCTTGTCCTACTAAAAGTAGAATTGGAAGAGGCAAAGAAAATCGAAGAGATTCTGAAACAACAACTATCAGAAAAGAAGGCAAGATGTGAAGCATTAGAACAAGAAGTAGTGAA
>ML790968.1:293149-309026 GCA_009831015.1 Picea engelmannii
TATACAACATGTTGGCAGACATATTAATCTCTATTTTTACTAGCTGCCTACACAGGGTTTTTAATTTCTCATTATTCGTCGCAACCTTTCTCTTTAAACAACACCATTATACGTCGCTTTCTGCGTACCTACTTTTCGATTTCGTTTTCACGACTGCAAGCGTGAAAACCCACAATTGGAATTCATGTTTGATTACATCAAAGGGTTAATGTTCATTTGGCTTATCATGAACTTGATTCTTTACATGGTTATCACCCCTTGGTTGTCTTAAACACCTTGGTTACATATGTATCAAAACGCCACCCATTTAGCATTTGACTATTGTTAATATGGTTTTGATTTCTTTGATGCAATGGTTTATTCGACATATTGATTTTTTGGTCAAATCGTGGATACGAAATTGTTCATTTGACATTTTGATCGAATTTTTGGATATGCATATAATGGTTTTTTAACTGTTATGATTTATATGTACCATTAAACAAGGGTGTCTTTCAAGTACAGCATGATATGATGTTCCCGCATGGCCTCGATCTACACCACTGTCCTTGCACGCATAGCATTAACGCTTCTTCTTAGCATTTTGAGCTGCCTTTGCATTGTGTTGGGGAAGCTCGGGGAAAATGGCTCTATTTCTATTCTGTCAAACCCTATCACCGAATACCCTGTCGATTTTGTGTTGTTAGCCATGGCTCCCGTAGTGAGAATAGAACCCAATGGTGTCCAGACTTTGTTATTGTTTGATAATGCCCGAGAAGACCTAAAGAGGAATGGTTGGCGGGTCTTTGTTGAGAAGTTCGAGGGTTTTAATTTGGCAGTTGCTCAACAATTCACGCTAACGTTCGATGGTTGCAGAGCTAAAATTGGAGACATCCAGCTTGAGTTAAACGAAGATTTCATTAGCTCAGCCACTAGTCTGCTAGTTGTGAGACAAAAATGGTTTAAAAACTCAATGGTTGAGGAGGTTCCCTGGTCACTGTTGTTTACCTCAAGGAAGATTACCAATTGTGACAAAGGTATGCCTGTTACAGCTCTAAAGCCTAGATGGCATGACCTGTTAGCTATTGTCAAGCAGTTCATTACCTGTGAGGGTAGATATGGTTTGGTTTTCTTATATCACTTGCAGTTGCTCATGAGTTTTATCGATTTTCCTTTAAACATGCCCTATTTTCTCCTTCGAAGTTTATACAAAATGGAAAATCATTATAAAAGACAGAAATCCGATTCTAGCCTATTCCACCACCGTTTGATTAAAATTATTATGGTTCATTAGTTGAAGTTAAACGGTGATTGTTGGGATGCCTTCATGTTAAGGAATGGTTTTGCTAGCACTGAAATAGGACAGGTTGACAAGTCTGTTGTTATAGAAACCCTCGTCGAGCCTGTCATTCCCCCTCCTTCACCGTTTCCCTCTGTGGAACCATCGACCTACCCTGACACTACCCAACCCGACACTCTACTTGATTCGTATCTAAAAGATGGTGGTAAGCCTGTTAAAAAGTCTGCAAAGAAAAAGTGTAAAGGTAACAGTGATAACAATTACAAGGGTAAAAGGGTAACATGTTGGGTTTCACGATGTGCCCGAAATAAACCTAAGGAAAATGTAGACCAAAACCCAATTCTGTTAAGCGAGGATTCCGATTCGGAAATTGAATGGTTTCTAACTGAAGAATATCCATATTCGTATGGAATTTGCTCTGGTAAACCCTATGATTATGTGACGAACCTCCCACCGTGTCTTAAAGACAACCCCGACTTCCCTGGAATCAAACTTGACAGAGAACCTGCAAGTCTAACGAAAAATTCCCCACCTGTTGATACACATTCTATTCGGCCGTAGTGCAACGAATGTCAGTCATGGCTTGATAGGTATTACAGAGATGTGCCTTTGCTTCAGTCTCGGATCAAGTCCTTGGAGGACCAGGTGAATATGCTAACAAAAGAGAACGACAGACTTCAAAACATAGCTCAAACCAATGATAAAAGACAAAAAATCACATGGTCTGTTGTTTTTAAGAACGTGGAAGCGGCGACTGCCATTGTGAATTCGAAAATTGCTTGATTAAAAAAAATCCCTGAATCTAAGGTATGGTGTTTTAAAAATAATTTTAGGATGATTTTGTCTTTGTTTTTAATTAGAATACATGATATGTTTGCTCAAATTGCATCTAGTCTATTTTGATTGATTTAATAAAACAATATTCTAATTATAATTATAACTAGCTACATAATCGTGAGATTATGTAGCTAGTTACTAAAATTTGAATTCTTTGTTTTTACAACTAAAATGTAATCTGAAATCATGTATTCTTGTGCGTTTACAGGTATATACGATTTATAAAGAATATTTGAATCGCTAGTGGCATCTTTCAACATGCTATTTCTTTATATGGTTTTAGAATAGGCTGTTACTTTTGATAACAATGAGAATCTGGGAGGTTGTATCCCCCACAATTTTTGGAACAAATTTGATGATTTCCACAGGAAATGTTTTGATCCTGTGGCCTTTATAAATGTATTGTGTTGTAAACCAAGAACCATCATTGCCTGGGAGAAGAAACTATGGATTTATGATTGACAAACTTGAATGGAAGTTGATGTTGGTACAACTTTAGCTTCGATATGTCATATTTTTGTTCAAGTTTTGCTCATTTTGATTTGTAATCAAATTATGACTACTTTAGATATCATGGTTTATTACAGATTCATTTGATCAGATTTATATGATGTCCATGTTTTATGTCTCTCGTATTATATACAACAATTATCCTGTTCAAATTTGATGATTAGAAGGTTAATCTTCTTTATTAAATGAGCAGTTGTATGCAAATTTTTACAACTAGATTTATCTTAATGTGATCATTTGTTAGCTTATAGAATTGTTGTTACTACTTCTCTCATGTTCTGTTATTAGCATTCGATCATTATTGTTTCCCGTTTATGATAAGCATTTGGAAAATATTGTGCGGGTTGACCTCATCAAACAACAAACTTAGATGCTATGCAGAGGACGCATAAGAGATGCGATTACAGGTTAGTTTTCTAGTTTCATTTTATTAGTTTAATTAATATAAGAATTTCCTGTAGTCTAAATACATTGTATTGATTGTTATTTTTATTTCTCAACTAGATAGTTGTCATTTCATTTCTTGTTTATAAAAGTTATAAAAAAAAAATCATAAACACTGAATGATAGCTTCTTTATCATAAATCAATTCATATATGATTTTCGCAGATTTCGATCAAAATTTGCATTTTGTGAATAGTGTACATATGTTAGAGATTTAATCATATCGATACACTGTACATTTAATAAGTAGAACTACTATTCTATAAATATTAGTTAGTAAACTGTGAATATATTTGTTTATAGTTTTCAGCAGTTGTTTGTCGTTTAGTTAGTTTCTTTAGTTTTGTTTTTTCACTTTCTTAGGACTTAGATCGGCCAACGGAGCCGCGAAACCTTTCGGAGTGGATTAATCCAAACGGATTGGGTTAAATAGACAACCCCAGACCGGATTCACTCCTCCAGTTGACGAGCGGTCAATTTCGCCTGTCAACAAATGGTGCTAGAAGGAGGGCCTGATAATTATTAATGGCACGAGGTGGTCGTAAGACTCCTCCACCACCTACCCACTCACCTATAGTGACTAGAAGTCATTCAAATGACAACATTGTCCCTCAAACAACAACCACATCAAACGACGATCTACGGATCATAGTTGAACCAGTAACTCCAAATCCTATAGGTGGTGACGTACAAGAGATTGTCCGCCAATCTCTCATAAGAACACACAGTTCTCTCGCCCATTTAAGACAACCAAACCAACCTTTTGACCAACCATTAGACTTATCTGATATCAGAGAACAACTCGGAGGCACTAACCTCACTTTAAACCCTACAGATTCAATCCTCACTCCTACAGTAGGAGGATCTGGTATACCACCCTCACCACCTCCTTCATCTCCTTCTTCTTCTAGAGAAGAGTCCTCTGATGAAGACAGTTCCTCATCCAAGCCTTCGACACCACCCACACCTATGGCCAACCAGAACAATATCGCCAGACCCTGGCTCAACCAAGATGCAGTGGCCATACCTGGGCCTCAACATCCATTACCCAAACCCCCGGAGAAGTGGCTCCCTAAATTTGACCCGGACTCTAAACAGATCATCAAATATCACATCAAAAAGTTTATGTTAGCCATTAGACTCCATAGTGTCGAGCACGAAGATGTAGTCTATAGATTGTTTCCCTACACCTTTGAGGGCAATGCCTCTACTTGGTACTTTTCCCAACAACCCCATACCATCGTGTCATGGGAGAAGTTTGAATCCTATTTTCTTGAGAAGTTTGGAGACGACAAGTCCCCAGAAGTTCTATTCATGGAGCTTTCTAGTTCAAGAATGAACCCCAAAGAGAAAATCAAAGACTTTAATAAAATATTCTTAACACTAAAGAACCGAATCCCTACGGATTCAATTCCTGCCGAGAATCTTATCATAGCATATTATATGAAAGCCTTACATCAAAGCATAGCCATTTGGGTTAAGAGATCTAAGAAAGCCACATTGTTAGAGGCCTTCGAAGAGGCCAGTCAGATTGAGAAAGACATCCTCAGCTTAAAAGACACTACTAGCAACGAAATAGAGACTAGTTCATCTTGCAAAAAGAAAATCGAAATCCTCCCTAGACCTGCCCAAAACAAAGCACAACCTGAAAGCTCAGATCTAGAAAACTTACAAAAAGTCGTTCAAAAACTGTTCAATCAAGTTATAGATTTGAAAAGGACGGCTAAAGAAGATTCTTCGAGCAAAGGGCCTTACAAACCCCCGTTTAGGAAGCCTTTTCCCACCAACCGACCTAATTCAAATACTGAAGGCCTAAATCTAGAAAGCCTGCAATTCGCTATTCAAACAATTCTAGAAGCACAGGATAACTTTATGCCTCCTGAGATCCCTGAGGAAGTAGCTGAACAAGAGACAGTAGAAGAAGATGAATCCTCTCCGAACATTTTTGGACACTTCTCGGATAGCATTTTTCAAGCTAATTTCGAGACAGTACATCCTTACAATACTAGGAGTAAGACAACAAACAAGCCTTCTTCTGAAAACACTACGACTTTTCCCCCAAAACAGTCTAAATCAACTAAGACTAAACAGAATTATGTAAACCCAAGCTTAGATTATGATTTGGTTGAAGATCTAAAAAAGTTAAGGGCCAACATTTATGTTTATGAATTATTAAAATTCTTGTTTCTGTTACAAAAAATGCTACAAAATATTGTAGAGAACAGCAAAAATGGCAATACAAGTAGTAACAAAGGTTTTCAGAACAACCCAAAAGTTCCTTAGAAGGCCTCCACCAAGACTACTTCTGATTCTCATGAGAAAAGAGACATTCATATAAATAATGTAACAAATGTAGATAAATTAGTTTTAGAGGCTGCGAGTAAAAAGCAACAAGCTTCCACCATTAGTACTTGCAGAAATGTCCCTCCATTTTTGTTAACTTTTGAAATTTTCAATAGGAACGTGCACAACTGTATGGTAGATTCAGGAGCGTCATCCAATGTAATTCCATGGTCTGTGTGTCAAAAGATTAATGTTGAAGTTCAACCATCCACCTTGAAGATCATCCAGCTTGATCGAACTAGTGTTAAAGTTATAGGCGAATTAAGAAATGTGCTTATAAGATTGTCATCTAACCCTAAAGTTCATCAAGTGATTGATATTATTGTTGTAGATATTCTAGAAGTTTATGGTTTATTTTTAAGTAGAGACTGGTCAGAACAGCTACACGACTATTTCGTGACAGATTGGTCTCACTTGTGGCTGCCCGAAAATGGAAATCCCAACAGTGTCAAGGTAAATCATGAATGTTACCTAAAGTTCGCAGTGAAAGATTTAAATGATCCCAATGAGCCATTTACACCTTTTGTCGATTCACCCGAAATACAAGGGATGGATACCTTTTTCGGCAATTTCATGGTCGAAACTTCCGCTATCACTAACCCGAAACAACAGTCTAAAATTTTGACATATATGCAGCCAACAACTTCTACCCAATGGTCACATGCACCCGACAAAAATCAAATATGGTCTCTTTACTTTGACGGGTCAAAATCCAAGGAAGGAGTTGGTGCGGGCTGCATGATTATTTATCCAGCAGGTAACAAAACCCTGATCACATGCAGGTTAGAGTTTGAATGTACAAACAACACAACAGAATATGAGGATTTATTGCAAGGCCTTAGGAAATCATTAGATATGAACGTTCAAAATTTGATTGTCTTTGGCAATTCGGAAATTGTGGTTAGACAGGTAAAAAATTCTATCCATTGTTTATCTCCGCACCTTAAAAGTTACCAATCCGAGGTATGGAATTTGATGAATACGTTTTATGCATTTAACATAAATTCTATTCCTAGATTGAATCATTCGGAAGCCGACTTGTTAGCTAATGTAACTTCGAAACTCTTTCCTGCAGAAGGCTTGTCCCCGAATGCATTCTCCGTCGAACTATTGTTCAAGCCATCATTCCCCGACAACATCATGAATTGGAGAGTCTTCGACGATGATCAACAGATTATAAGTTTCCTGCATATGGAAGAAACTTTCCAAGGCGCTGTGATCGACGAAGGTACTCATGACGAAAATCTTCATGACTTCACGGTAATACCAGATCCGAGATCTCCTGAATCTTCATCGGACATGGTAAATTCTGTCCCTAAATCTGTAGTTAGATTAGAAAAAATTTATGATCTTCAGGACAAGTTCAAAAAATCAGTGAACTGTAAAATGAATAGTTCCTCTTTAACGTATGAAAAATTAAACTTGGGAACTAAAGACAATCCACAGTGCATTAATTTAGGGGTGGGATGTTTTGAACAAGAAAAAGCGGCGTTTATTAAATTGTTTAAGGAATTCAAAGATGTTTTTTCTTGGACGTATGACGACCTAAAAACATTTGATCCTAACATCATACAACACGTTATTCCTATGAAACCCCAAACCTTACCTTTTCAACAAAATTTAAGGAAAATGCATCCAAAACTCAAACCAACTGTCAAGAAGGAATTAAATAAACTCCTGAACGCTAAGATAATCTTCCCAGTTAGGCACACGCAATGGGTCTCTAATCTTGTCCTTGTCCGGAAGAAGAGTGGTGAAATCTGACTATGTGTCGATTTCCGAAATCTTAATCGAGCGTCTGATAAAGACAACTACCCTGTCCCACCCATGGAACAGATCCTTCAATAGGTATCTGGTTCTGAAAGATTATCCTTATTGGATGGTTTTTCAGGGTATAACCAAGTCCTGATGTCCCCTCTAGACCAACTTTAAACTACCTTCCGCACTCCATGGGGCACCTACGCTTATAGGAAAATTCCCTTTGGACTCATAAATGTCGGTGCCAGTTTCCAGAGAGCGATGGACATCGCTTTCTGAGGCTTAATCAATCAATCTGTCATAGTTTACCTGGATGACGTTACTGTCTTCTTGAAAAACAAAGCTGATCATCTAGCTCATTTAAGATCTGTTCTACAACGATGTCGTAAGTACGACATTTCTTTGAATCCTAAAAAATCTATCTTCACAATAGAACAAGGTAAGCTCTTAGGATTTATTGTATCAAGCGAAGGGATGATTATCGATCCTGAAAGAACTCAAGTCATTTCGAAACTTCCCCCTCCCTCGTCAAAAAAGTCTATGCAATCTTTCTTAGGTCAGATAAACTTTGTAGGAGATTTGTCCCCAGTTTTTCAGAAATGGTGAGACCATTACAAAACCTAATAAAAAAGGACGTACAATACCATTGGGGGCCTTTAGAAAACCAAGATTTAAATTCAATAAAAAAAAGGCCATAATAGGCGCTCCTTCTCTAATGAGCATCGGATTTTCACAAGATTTCACTCTCTACACATTCGCTTTTGACCGCTCTTACGCCACTGTCCTGACTCAAAAGAACGCTGAAAACAATGAAGTCCCAATTGCCTTTATGAGCTCAGCCTTCAAAGGCGCAGAACTTAATTACCTAGCAGTAGATTAGCAAGCCTATGTTTTTTTTAAAGCAGTAAAGCACTTCTGATCTTATCTTTTGAAATCGAGGACAAAAATCATTGTCCCTTACCCGACCGTCAAAAATCTGTTAGTACAGAAAGAACTAGGCGAAAAGAGAGCAAATTGGGTCACATGTTTGCAAGAGTATGACATAGAAATCACCCCAGCACAAATAGTGAGAGGTCAAGGGTTATGGAAGTTAGTCACTGACTTAGCTACAAGACAGCAAGAGGAAAATGATATGTCAAATCCAGGACAACACTACCAAAATTTAATTTGTTGTACACAAAACCCTATTAGTACCTGGTATGATGATATAAAATTTTGTCTTGAACATGGGTCAACTCTCTGTCACCTGGATCCCACTAAAAGAAGAGTGCTAAGATTAAAATCTTCTTCCTTTCAGTTGATTAATGGTATTTTGTTTCATCAAAATTTTGATGGAGTACTAATGCGCTGTCTTGAGAAAGATGAAGCAAAAAAGGTCTCATTGGAATTGCACGCAGGAGAAGCTGGTGGGCATTTTGGTGGAGATACCACTACCCATAAAGTATTAAGAGCAGGTTACTACTGGCCTACACTTTTTAAAGATGTTCATGCTTTGTGTCAGAAGTGTGTAATTTGTCAAAAGGCGTCCGAACAGATACAGAAACCAGCCTTCCCTCTACAACCTGTTTCAGTAGACTCCCCTTTTCAGCAGTGGGGTCTTGATATTATAGGTCTGATCAATCCACCATCCTCACAACAGTATAAGTTTATCATAATAGTCACAGATTACTTCACCAGGTTGTCTGAAGTTGCCCCATTAAAAGTTGTAAATACCAGTCAGGTAATAACCTTCTTGAATTCAAATATTATTATTCGTTTTGGTATCCCTGACTACCTAGTATTTGATAACGCTTCCTATTTTTCGTCTCTTGAGATGAGTAATTTCACTCTAGAAAAAGGAATTAAACTAAAATATTCTGCCAGCTACTACCCTCAAGGTAACGGATTGGCAGAATCAACTAATAAAAATCTGATTAAAATTATCAAGAGAACGGTATCTGAAAACCATAAAAATTGGCATAATGCACTGTTAAACGCAATCTGGGATGATAGAGTCACTTTGAAAACTATTGTGGGTAACTCACACTTCTTTCTCGTTTACGGCAGAGAGAAAATTCTACCACCACATATTCTTCTTCCTTCTCTGCAGCTATCGCAGAAAATACAAGAAGAGGATTGCCCCCCTTTGGAGAATCGAATTAACGTGTTGTTAAAATTAGAAGAAGTGAGGTCTCTAGCGAAACGAAAATTGGATCAACATCAACTCGTTGTTAAAAGCTGGTTTGATTCCAATTCTGCCTCTGATAGAAATTTTGAGGTGGGTGACCTTGTCCTGAAATGGGACAAACCGCATGAGGGAAAGGGAGAACATACGAAGTTTCAGAACTTATGGCTAGGACCGTTTTTTATTGTTGAGAAATTGGGTCCCAGCTCCTTCCGATTACAGATTCTGGAGGGACAGCCAGACACCTATCCAGTGAATGGCCAAGCTCTAAAAAGGTATTTCACTTGATGACAATCCCGTGTACACTATGTAAATATTTTTCTTTTGTTTGCTTTTCATTTTTCTTTGTTGTTTTAGCTTTGATTCTTCCCTTATGCTTACCAGTTTTTATTTTGAAACACATATAACTGCATCATGAACTGTTTCAGACAAAGAGAACATAAAAATTTCTCCTTTGAAATGACTATTGAAGATTGTTAAAACATCAATTATGATACTTTTCTGAAGTTTGCAGCCAGGTTAAAGAAAGCTTGTTGTTTCAAAAGTGTTTCTTGATTTCAATCTGTAATGGAATCTTTCACGATCATCCATACAAATTTCCTCTTACGCTGTCCCTGTTCCTTAAGAGAACAACTCAAAGATGTCTCCCTGCCTTCGAAGGTCGGTTTATAATAAACTGTCTCTATATCTTAATGAAGGAAAGTTAAAAATTCTCTCAAGGTCTGTAATTTATTAAAATATGTCCAAAATATCAGGATTTCCAGCGTCACCCCACTCGATTAAATATCTTTAAAACTAAATACATCTTCAGAGAGCTGTGGGAAGTTCTTGTAAACCGGTCGGAATACTAAACAGGTCTTCTAGCAGCGGGTAAATGCATGCATGACGCCAAGATAACTTCGTCGGGGTACTGAACAGGCCCACTGGCAGCGAAGCAATGTCGGGTATATGAAAATTCTCAGATATGAAATATTTTGACCTTAAATGTCCTTCATTCTGATCTAAAACTTATTGGTGGGATACAGATATCGAAGTGGGTTAAATGGCATCCCTATCGAAGCTATGGACGCCTGCTGGCAGCAGCGGCTCTGTCAAAAGTATTGAAGATTTTAACCTTAACATCGTGACTCTCTTTTGTCGAGATTGTCATCAGTTTTCGTCTTTTAAAATAACAAGCAATCTGAAACTAGAATTTTTTATGATTGATAATGATGTTCAAACAATTTCTTGGTTTTTTTCGAGTTGAAGTTTTGTTGATTATCCTAATTTGGACTTGTTCATTTGGCAGAGATAACTGCTTCTACCAGTGTGTCGCCATTGTTGGCAGCCATATTAATCTATATTTTTACCAGCTCCCTACACAGGGTTTTTAATTTCTCATTATTCGTCGCAACCTTTCTCTTTAAACAACACCATTATACGTCGCTTTCTGCGTACCTGCTTTTCGATTTCGTTTTCACGACTGCAAGCGTGAAAACCCACAGTTGGAATTCATGTTTGATTACATCAAAGGGTTAATGTTCATTTGGCTTATCATGAACCTGATTGTTTACATGGTTATCACCCCTTGGTTGTCTTAAACACCTTGGTTACATATGTATCAAAACGCCACCCATTTAGCATTTGACTATTGTTAATATGGTTTTGATTTCTTTGATGCAATGGTTTATTCGACATATTGATTTTTTGGTCAAATCGTGGATATGCAATTGTTCATTTGACATTTTGATCGAATTTTTGGATATGCATATAATGGTTTTTTAACTGTTATGATTTGTATGTACCATTACACCAAGGTGTCTTTCAAGTACAGCCTGATATGATTCTCTTGCATGGCCTCGATCTACACCACTTTCCTTGCATGCATAGCATTAATGCTCCTTCTTAGCATTTTGAGYTGCCTTTGCATTGTGTTGGGGAAGCTCGGGGAAAATGGCTCTGTTTCTATTCTGTCAAACCCTATCGCCGAATACCCTGTTGATTTTGTGTTGTTAGCCATGGCTCCCGTAGTGAGAATAGAACCCAACGGTGTCCAAACTTTGTTATTGTTTGATCTTTCTTGAGAAGTTTGAGGGTTTTAATTTGGCAGTTGCTCAACAATTCGCGCTAACGTTCGATGTTTGCAGAGCTAAAATTGGAGACGTCGAGCTTGAGTTAAATGAATATTTCATTAGCTCAGCCACTAGTCTGCCAGTCGTGGGACAAAAATGGTTTAAAAACTCAAAGGTTGAGGAGGTTCCTTGGTCACTGTTGTTTACCTCAAGGAAGATTACCAGCTACGACAAAGGTATGCTTGTTACAGCTCTAAAACCTAGATGGCACGACCTGTTAGCTATTGTCAAGCAATTCGTTACCTATGAGGGTAGATATGGTTTGGTTTTCTTATATCACTTGCGGTTGCTCATGAGTTTTATCGATTTTCCTTTAAACATGCCCTATTTTCTCCTTCGAAGTTTATACAAAATGGAAAAGCGTTATAAAAGACAGAAATCCGATTCTAGCCTGTTCCACCACTATTTGATTAAAATTATTATGGTTCATCAGTTGAAGTTAAACAGTGATTGTTGGGATGCCTTCATGTTAAGGAATGGTTTTTCTAGCACTGAAATAGGACAGGTTGACAAGTCTGTCGTTACAGAAACCCTCATCGAGCCTGTCATTCCCCCTCCTTTTCCCTTGCCCTCTGTGGAACCCTCGACCTACCCTGACACTACCCAACCCGACACTCTACCTGATTCGTATCCAAAAGATGGTGGTAAGCCTGTTAAAAAGTATGCAAAGAAAAAGTGTAAAGGTAACAATGATATCAATTAAAAGGGTAAAAGGGTCGTGCGTTGGGTTTCACGATGTGCCCGAAATAAACCTAAGGAAAATGCAGACCAAAACCCAATTCTATTAAGCGAGGATTCTGATTCAGAAATTGAACGGTTTCTAACTGAAGAATATCCATATTCGTATGGACTTTGCTCTGGTAAACCCTATGATTATGTGACGAACCTCTCATCGTGTCTTAAAGACAACCCCGAATTCCCTGGAATCAAACTCGATAGAGAACCTACAAGTCTAATGAAAAATTCCCCACTTGCTGATACACATTCTATTCGGCCGCAGTGCAACGAATGTCAGTCATGGCTCGATAGGTATTACAGAGATGTGCCTTTGCTTCTGTCTCGGATCAAGTCCTTGGAGGATCAGGTGAATGTGCTAACAAAAGAGAACGACAGACTGCAAAACATAGCTCAAACCAATGATAAAAGACAAAAAATCACAGGGTCTATTGTTTTTAAGAATATGGAAGCGGCGACTGCCATTGTGAATTCGAAAATTGATTGATTAAAACAAATCCCTGAATCTGAGGTATGGTGTTTTAAAAATAATTTTAGGATGATTTTGTCTTTGTTTTTAATTAGAATACATGATATGTTTGCTCAAATTTCATCTAGTCTATTTTGATTGATTTAATAAAACACGATTCTAGTTATAATTATAACTAGCTACAAAATCGTGAGATTTTGTAGCTTGTTACTAAAATTTGAATTCTTTGTTTTTACAACTAAAATGTAATCTGAAATTGTGTATTCTTGTGTGTTTACAGGTACATACAATTTCTAAAGAAGATTTGAATCGCTGGTGGCATCTTTCAACATGCTATTTCTTTATATGGTTTTAGAATAGACTGTTACTTTTGATAACAATGAGAATCTGGGAGGTTGTATCCCCCACAATTTTTGGAACAAATTTGATGATTTCCACAGTAAATGTTTTGATCCTGTGGCCTTTATAAATGTATTGTGTTGTAAACCAAGAACCATCGTTGCCTGGGAGCAGAAACTATGGATTTATGATTGACAAACTTGAATGGAAGTTGATGTTGGTACAACTTTAGCTTCGATATGTCATATTTTTGTTCAAGTTTTGTTCATTTTGATTTGTAATCAAATTATGACTACTTTAGATATCATGGTTTATTACAGATTGATGTGATCAGATTTATATGATGTCCATGTTTTATGTCTCTCGTATTATATACAGCAATTATCCTGTTCAAATTTGATGATTAGAAGGTTAATCTTCTTTATTAAATGAGCAGTTGTATGCAAATTTTTACAGCTAGATTTATCTTAATGTGATCATTTGTCAGCTTATAGAATTGTTGTTACTACTTCTCTCATGTTCTATTATTAGCATTCGATCATTATTGTTTCCTGTTTACGAGAAGCATTTGGAAAATCTGGTGCGGGTTGACCTCATCAAACAACAAACTTAGATGCTATGCACAGGACGCATAAGAGATGCGATTAGTTTAATTAATATAAGAATTTCCTGTAGTCTAAATACATTGTATCGATTGTTATTTTTATTTCTCAACTAGATAGCTGGCATTTCATTTCTTGTTTATAAAAGTTATAAAAAAAAATCAAAAACATTGAATGATAGCTTCTCTGTCATAAATCAATTCATATATGATTTTCGCAGATTTCGATCAAAATTTTCAATTTTTGAATACTGTACATATGTTAGAGATTTAATCATATCGATACACTGTACATTTAATAAGTAGAACTACTATTCTATAAATATTAGTTAGTAAACTGTGAATATATTTGTTTATAGTTTTCAGCAGCTGTTTGTCGTTTAGTTAGTTTCTTTAGTTTTGTTTTTTCACTTTCTTAAGACTTGAATCGGCCAACGGAGCTGCTAAACCCGTCAGAGTGGATTAATCCAAATAGCTTGGGTTAAATAGACAACCCTGGACCAGATTCACTCCTCCAGTTGACGAGCGGTCTATTTCGCCCATCAACACAACGTTGCACCAATAAGTTTGACCTGTTGAACAATGAGATTGAATGCTACATCTGTCATAACTATGGACACAAATCTATTGACTATCGTTTAATGGAATATGAATCGAATTTGAAATCCCCTACTGAAAATGTCAAGTTTTGGATGAAGAAGGAAAGTGACAAGTGTGGATTAGTGTTGTCCGCTCAAAGAAAAATGAACCCTTGGTATATAGACAGAGGATGCTCCAAACACATGATGGGAGACAAAGGCAAGTTTATATCTCTAAGTGAAAGCAAATCAGGAAACGTAACCTTTGGAAATGATTCTCCAGGGAAAATAAAGGGCAAAGGAATGGTGAGCTTAAGTAATGGAAAAGGAAAAGCCCAAGATGTTCTACTTGTAGGTGGGATGAAAGATAAAATCTATAACCTCAGGACAAGTGGTGGCCAAAGGCATAAGGACATAAAATAATGTATATGTGTTGAAAGAAAATAGAGAAGAATGTCATCTAAGTAGACATGATGAAAGATGGTTATGGCATAGGAGACATGGACATCTAAACTTTGACCACTTAGTCAAACTCAGAAAACTCGAGGCAGTAAAAGATCTTCCGAGGATATCAAAGCCCCAAGATTTAATGTGTAAACCCTGCCAAGTAGGGAAGCAAAACATGACACAATTTAAGTCCAAGAGTTTTACTTCAACATAAAAACCACTCCAACTAGTTCATATGTATTTATGTGGACCATCAAGACAGGAAGGCACAGGGAAAGAAAAATACTTCATGCTGATTATCGATGATTACTCCAGACTTGCTTGGGTTGCCTTTCTCAAAGAAAAAGCTGAAGCATTTGAGAAGTTTAAAATATTTAAGGCTTTAACTAAGACTCAAATAGGGAAGAGGTTAAAGGCAGTAAGATCAAAGCGGGGCCGAGAGTTTATGTCAAGAGACTTCAAGGAATTCTGCAATGAGCATGGGATCAAGAGAGTATACACAATCCCAAGAACTCCACAACAAAATGGAGTAGTTGAGAGGCAAAACAGAACAGTGTAGGAAATGGCCAGGTCAATGATGAATGAGAAGAACATTGGTCAAACCTACTAGGTAGAATAAATACACACAACAGTTTATGTTCTTAACAAAGCCCACCTCAGACCACAAAGTGACAAGACACCTTATGAACTATGGTTTGGAAGACCTGCTTCAATTAAACACTTCAAAGTTTTTGGGAGTAAATTCTACATAAAGAATAATGATGAAAACCTTGGAAAATATGATGACAGGGCTAATGAAGGTATCTTCTTGGGGTATGCTACAAATAGTAAAGGATATAGATGCTATAATAAGAGGCTGCATAAAATGGTTGACTGTATTGATGTAAAAGTTGATGAAGGAATCCCAGCAAGAGAGATGTATAGAAATGAGTCTTCTACAGAAGACACAGCTGAAGTTGAAGATGGATAGGTCCAAGAATCAGAAAATGAAGACTCTGAATCAGATCAAGACTCATACACTCATATAGACTCAAATCAATAGTCAACTTCAAATTCCTCCTCCATAATCATTCAAAATAATCATCCTGCAAGTCAGATAATTGGAGAAAAAGACAAAGGTGTACTGATCCAGATGGATATCGGTGGCCACCCACCTTTCCAACTGGCTCAAAACAGTTTTCTGACATTTTTGGCAATTTACTATTTTTAGCAGTTTTTCGGGTCCTGAACTTCTGGAGCCGTTTTGAGGCCCTAAACGACGC
>ML790968.1:321591-332204 GCA_009831015.1 Picea engelmannii
TGGAAAAGATACACACTAGCCAGAATCTTGCAGACATGTTAACAAAGGGAGTAACCAGGGAGAAATTGAGTTCTTGCTCAGTTTCAGTTGGTCTTCAAGAATGAAGATGAAGATGAGAAATTTTCCAGGTCCAAGAAGGTTCAAAGTCCAGCATATACAATAGCGGTGGAGTTGTTGAGATCAGTCTCCAAGTGTGGGATTGTTGGTTGAGGAGCCTGATTATCTTCCTGATTTAGAGGTCTTTTACTTTCAGCCGTGTTTATACCCCATGAAGTATTGACACCCCAGAAGTATATTGTAATTTCATTGTAAATATGGATCGTTCATTATAAGGTCACAGATCTAACGATAAAGATTATGTTAGGGTTTTTTTCCCTAGAAGGAAACCCTCTTTTATGAGGGAAATGTATTGCGACTAGGTATGTTGGAGAGTATTGTATTCTAAGAGAGGAGACTGAGAGAAAGAAGAGGAAGTTACAGCGGGTTTTGATGTAGGTTGTATCCCTTCATTTTGTTGGATAATAATAAAGAAAGGACCTGGAAATTTCTCTGGTGGACATAGCCCACACTGGGTGAACCACGTAAATCTGTGTCTCTCTTGTATTGTGTATCTTCTGTGTTTTGTTTCTGCATTTGTTTTATTTTATTGGGTGAGACTGCACTGTGCACCCTATGCACAGCATTGCTGTCTGGTTTACTAGGAGGGTCGATATTTTTAGAGGGTTTTGTTGGAAACCTTTTGAGATCCGAACTTGGGTCAACCCAATAAGAAGTAAGAAGAGAAAGAGAGATCCAACCAACATCTATCAAAGTGTTAGCCAACTCTTTGTCCTTTTCATCTCCTTTCTTGTTTTTCTCCTTCTTTTGTTTGATCGTTTGGGTCCAGTTATTATTTTAGGTTCTTCCCCCTTCTTCTTATCCTCTTCACTCATTTATGCTTTTGCTTCTTCAAATGATTATTGATACATATTTATAAAGTATGCCCCCAAAATTCTTTGATTCAAACTCCTAATAGCATTTGAGACTATCAGTTTTATAAGCCCATGATGTGCCAAAAATTCATCTTTTCCTTTCTTCACTTTTAGGATCATTTCCTTCAATAACTGGAGGAGGAAGTAAGGAAGTCTCATGTTCTTGAGTGGTTCCTGATTTGAAAGGTGTAGGAGCTGGTGTAGAATATTGAAGTGATAGGCATATACCACACTCATTATGCCCTCACATGTCATGTACTTGATTATGTGATAGGCCACTTCTGGCCAAGGATGAGGAAAGTTTTTCTTGTTAATACCATTTTTGTCTTCGTGAGGTTTTTCATTTGGGAGGAAGAATGTGTTTTTGGCATTAATGACTTCTTATCTCTCCTCTTTATACCAAGGGAGACCCATGGGAAAACTAGATATCATGTCAATGGAGGCTTCATTGACTCTGATTATCACTCCTCTTACTATGGACACATACTCATGCTCATGGATATAATGAAAATTTAGAGAAAATTCCATAGCCACTTCATCATCATACCCTCTAAGTCTTTCAAAATACCCCAAACAGTACTTTTGAAAGATTTCCAATATCTATGGATTATCATAGACCCTAGAAGGTTATGTTGGCTCCCTTTTATTAAACCCAACTCCCATGGTTGATGTTGATGAGTAATATTCTCAAGGATGGTTTCAAGGGGGAAAGTCTTTTAAGAGAGAAAATGAGAGAAAAATTGGTTATCATTTTCCTATAGAGGCACTTGTTCGGAGAATATGGCAGATCAAGGCTTTCTTTAGGTAGTTATGGTAGCTATAAAATTACAACAAGAATTTACTAGGGGAGGGGTATGAGGGCTCTTTAAGCAAATTTAGGGAAAGATATTATCTCTGTAATACCCCTAGGCCAAACCCAATTGTAAATGTAAATGCAAATGTACTTAAGCTGGTGAGTTGTTTGATATCATTTTTGTATGCACCTTCCATGGTATAGTGCGCACATGTACTGTGCACTAAAATGATGAAGTGTGTAGATTCCAGGATACCGTGCACAACAAACTTGAGTGTGCATGATTTTGAGGCCAGGGAGCCTTTGTGTATATGCTATGTTTTATAGGCTAGTGAGCCAAATTATTATAATCCAGAAGGCTTATGTGATGATTAGGCTAGAGAGCCTAGATGTTAAAGGCCAGTGAGCCTATTTTTGTATATGTCTCATCATTAATATAAAATACATCATTGTGTGCAGTTCGACCACGATAAAAGAGTATGGGAGACTAAACTCCACTAGTTAGGGAAAGGGGGGGGATAAAAGTTAAGGAAAAGGACTAAGCTAGGGAGCTTAAGCTAAAAAGGAATATTATATTAACATTATTTAAAGTATAAAGTATGGATAAATTTTTTATCCTAATTTCTAAGGATGGGAACAAGTGGGCCAAATTATCTCCCAACATGACAAGTGTCAAGTTAGGAACATGCATACATATAGCTTGGACTTAGTTCATTTTTCTATCATTCATTCATCCATTCAATCATTCCATCATCATTCACTCACTCATTGAGTTGTCCTCCGTACCTTCTTGTACCTGAACCAGTACCATATCCATACACGTACCTATATCTGTACCTGGTTAGCTTGGGAGATGGACTGAAGAAGCGGGTTTCCAAGCCCATGGGATATTGAAGAGGTGGGTTGTCAGGCCCATGAGCAATTTCTCTCTAGGTGAGAGAATTGTTGGGAATTGATTTCCGAAGGTGATAAACTACAACTACAGGGATCTAAGACTTCCTTTCTAGCCTCTTGTCAAAGCCTTGGAAGGGAAGTGGGACAACCAAGGGACTGTTGAGTAGAGAAGGGGCACACTTCCTGGGGTGGGATAGACATGTGGGGAATGAGGGACTGTAGGTTGTTAGTTTGAGTTGGCACCTATGATGAAGTCTTTCCTATTGTCTGAGATACGTCAGTCTGATTAGGAATCCCTTTACACTGGTGGAGTTTAGTCCCAACTCGGGGGTGACCCACTGCTGAGAGTGATGAGAAGTGTGGTCTAAGGCTAGGAGTTTCATGGAAGGTATGCATGCAATTGGTGATATTATTACCAAGATAACTGTCAATTCTGTGTTAAATTACATGTTGCATTATTATTTATGTGTGTATTGTTATGGGTTTATCCTATGTGTGGTTTATAACTGTATTTATATTTATGGGTATTGCATGTCTATGTTGCATGTTTATGTTACTATTATTTCCGTATGAATATATGCATTTACATTATGTATTTTTCTATTTTAATTTATATATATAAAGTTTTGTAAGAGTTTTTGTGTGTATATGATTTAATTTACATACAGCTTGAAAAAGTTTACGTGGCATAGCCTAGTTGGATGTTGGGGATGTTACAATATGGTATCAGAGCATTTTCTGGAGTAGCATGGTTTGGCTTGGGTGGTCGAGGATGTTACAATATGGTATCAGAGCTTCAGTTTTCAACACTGAGCCTGAATGAGTCGAGCAAGTTGAGTTGAAGAGAAATTTCACAAAGGATTGATTTCGAAGTGGCCAAATTTCAAGTTACAGAGCATCCATGGTAAAAATTAGAAGCAATTGTGTGGAATTGGGAAAATCCCCAATTTATGTTGTTAAATTCATGGGAAAATTGAAAAATTTTGGCAAAGTGGTGAGAGATTCTTAATTTAATATTCGTTCTAGCAAATTCAGACCTGGAATTGGTCGAATTTGAATTTACAGTGAAGCCATGACAGATGGAGCGATATTAGTTGATTAAAATTCTCAATTCGTGAATTGAGTTTAGGAAAAAATTGTTCCAGAAATGTCAACCCACAACGATTTGGTTTTGCAGAGGTAGAATTGGTGTTATCGCGATGAAATTGAACAAAATTCGTAGTTGCAAATTGTCTATGGTGAAAATTGGGAAAAAGTTTGGCAAAAGCCCGATTTCTGCAGTGGAATTCATGAGGAATTGATGCACATAGAAATGAATGTGCACAGGTGGGCACATTAAAAATGCATGGTGCGCGGTGAAAATCTTGTGATGTGGAAAAATATTGGCATGCAGGTGCGTGCGCTAAAATTTGGCGTTGCACAGAAAAATATTAGCATGCGGGTGCGCGCAGAAAAATATTGGCGTGCGGGTGTGCGCGCTAAAATTTGTCGTTGGTCAGAAAAATATTGGCGTGCGAGTGGGAGCGCTAAACTTTGACACTGGGCAGAAAAATATTGGCATGCAGGTACACGCGCTAAAATTTAGTCTTGCGCGAAAAAAATAAAATAAATAAATAAATAATAATATTGGCGTACGGGTGTGCCTGCTAAAATTAGGCACTGCACGGAAAAATATTGGCATGAGGGTGCGCGCACTTAAATTTGACACTGTGCGGAAAAATATTGGCGTACGGGTCTACGCACTTAAATTTGGCGTTGCACAGTGTAGATTGAGTGGTGCATGCATAATATTGGTGCGCGCACTGTGCACACGCATAATAATGGTGCACATGGTGTGCGCAGTATTGACATAGTGCAGAGGAATTTTGTTGGTGCACACACAATGCGGGTATATGTTGTCGTGTGACAGTTTAGTTAATGGTGTGTGTGGAGTACTGGTGCGTGGTAGGGGCATACTAAACTTTGGCATGGAGCTGCGCATAGAGTAAAATACACGTGGAATATTAGCATGTGACACAAAAATTGTGCACGAAAGGAATTAGTGCAAGAACCAAAATTGTCCGTGGTGGATATTGGTGCATGACAAAAGTAGTGCACACCAGTTATTGGCGCAACAAAGAAGTGATCCACATTGGTTATAGGTGCGCAGAGAACACACTACCTTATGGTATTGTTGCACATGCTAAATATGGGTGTACAGGTTCAAAATTGTGCACATGAATTCATTTGGATGGTCAACAACAACAAAAAACCAATGAACTTTTGCGACATTTTATACTGTTTGAGGGTCATCTTTTTGCAGTTCATTTTTTAGGCCCTTAACAACATTTTTAGCTACTAAAAAACCACAAGAATAGACTATACCAAGGTGCACTTGATCTTTGCATCTCAAATGAAAGATCCTGGAGAGAGCTTTCTAATGGTGTAAACCGTTCGTTGAATGGATATTTTATGAGGAAGTTACAGGAAAAACAATGGAGGGTAAATTTTAAGACCCAACTAACTTCGAAGAGCCATAACCTTATGCTAAGGAATCAGATTGAGGCGCAGGAGTAGTCAATGGAAATATATTTAACCATAGAAGACATTCCTATATATGAATTAAATTTCTGGGCATGTTAAAAATGTTTAAGATGGCAAAGAACGTACCAGTAGCATTCAAGACCAAAAACACGAATTGGCCTAGAACTTCAGCAGGATGTAACTAGCATCCCGAAACCCAGAAAAAGGTGAAACTTGGACAAAGTGTCCAGAATATGTATATGAAGAAACCCAATTGATATCCTACAAACAATCCAATGGAATAGGTGCAAAAATGCATAATTATAGCGCAAAATTGCACCAAATTGAAGATCGAACAAAAAAATTAATGGACAATTTTCAAATAACCATAACTTTCTTCTCAAGACTCTGAATTGAGCAAGGGAGAAGTCGTTGGAAAGGTATTGGACAATAGAATATAATTATTCACCTAGAAAATTGATCTGGGCAATCAATTTTTCAAGAAATCAGAAGAAATAATTATGATTTATTATTGAACTAGAATGGTTCATATTTTCATGAAATTGTTGAAACAGTTAGCCTAACAAAGTTCTATTGGCTGCACATTTTGCAAAGTTAACAACAACTAGATCAGATAAGGATCAAAACAGAGTGCATAGGAAGGAATATGCATTGGGTAATTATAGCCAGGAAGATGATATTAGAGGGATGGATGTCCATTTGGGCATTTAAGGAACAAACTCCAATGGACATGGAGAAGGAAGGGATGAAAACATGAATATGGTAGAGACTATTAAACATTTGCAGAAGGATGTCCAAATCCATAAGTTGATAATGAAAATATTATGAGAGCCAAGGAGCAGCAGGAGGACTTCAACATGAAGTTAATGCAGATCTTGAACCAACTAGAAAATAAATTGGATAAGAAGAGTTACTCAAGAAAATCAGGAAGTCACAGGTCTCCTGATGAGAAAAGAAGAACTAGAAGTGTTAGCAAACATCACCATCAGTCCCTGAGGAATTCCAGTAAGAGAACACATAGAAGATCATTCCCATCTCTTGTCAAGAAGCATAATAGGTCTAGGGTGGATGAGATATGAGGAGAAATGAACAAAATCAAACCTCCTACATTTGATGGTGAGCACAAGAAGGATGAAGATGCAAAGACATGGTTGTTGGGAATGAGAAAGTATTTTCAATTGCATAATTATTCATCTCATGCAGAAGGAAGAATTTCCATCTATCAACTAAAGGGAAAGGCATCCATGTGGTGGGATTAGCTTGTGCAGGTGCAACACATTAAAGAGAAAAGTGTTACTTGGAGGGAATTCAAGAAGTATTTTGAGAAGAAATACTTGACTAAGAGATACTATGACAAGAAAATGAAAGAGTTTTTTGAACTCAAACTCGGGAGTATGACCATAGATGAATATGAAAGAATGTTTTTAGAACTGTTGAAGTTTCTTTCATCAAGGATGAGACAATTAAGATTCAAAGGTATTTGAGTGGATTTTCATCATTCATCAATGACAAAATACAGTATGATTATCCCAAGACATTGGAGGAGACCATAAGGTGAGATAAATGTCTATATAATCAGCAAAAATCAAGGCCAAATTTCCAAAAATCTTGGGAAGACAAGAAGAAATTCAATATGGATCAGAGGAAGAAGGGGACTAAGCCACCATTCTTCATAAATAATCCTCAGGGACAACCAACTTCTAGATAACCCAAAATGATTGAGACAGGGGGTCAAAGGCCAAGGAAACCACCTATTCAATGTTGGGGTTGTGTTAGTACTCTGTAAATTTTGTCTGCCTGATAGAAAAATGGCAGAGGTAACTATTTTAACCTACTTTAGAGCTGAAGCACTAGCCTGCTCAACTTAGAGAGGGCTCTCTCATGTCACTTGATATTTCTTTGGAAATCGATGACTAGATTTTGGTTTGTTTGGGGGGTTTTTAAGAAAGTTGTTGGCAAGGAAGGGGAGGAACACTCAGGGATATGGAGTCAAAATTCTGAAAGTGAATGAAAACAATGACCAATCGGTAAAACTCTTCAAAGGATAAAGGCTAAACTAGGCGATGAGTTTGAGTTATTCTTGAATTTAAATAGAGTGTAGGAAGATAAAGAAAACAAATAACTACATTAGAGAATTACTGAAATTAATTATGAATTTGTTAAGAAAAAATACACACGGTTTAAATTGCTTAAGCCAAGAGCATCACAAGATGAATTGTGGGCCTTTAAATATCCAATTTAAATAGAAGAAAGTCTGAATGGAATAACAGATCATAGGAAATACATACGATGAAAGAAGACAAAGCTCATATCACCATCATTAGAATATTTTCATAGAGACTTCAAAATCTTATGCATATATATTCAATTCAGCTTTAGAAAATTACAATAGAGTTTGAAACAACCAAAAGGGTGGTCTTGCACTTATGCCAACATTCATTCAATCAAATGCCCCATCATTTATACAATTTGATTATAATGATTGAAATGAAATGTTACATCTTCTAAACTAATTATAGTAATTTCAACTAACAGTATCGGTATATGAACCGATTTACAATGATCACTCAAAAGACATTTCAAAACTAAGAACGGATTTCTCTGACTGCTCAGCTTCCTTTACGACATCTGGCTTGTCCTGATCTTCTGTCGAACTCACTGGCTTAGTGACACATGGAGGTCACTTACTGGTCCCAAGAAAACTGCATTTCGTCTTGCCCAGCCGCACGATTTCCTTCCATTGTGAGTCAAAAGGAATATCGTAGTCCATCATCTCCTTAATCAAAATCTCTAGGTCAATGCATGTGGCATAGGAAATAATCAACATGCCAATCTTCATTGTTTTAAATTGATTCAAAATTTCAAAGTCTGTGGCCAAATACTCTACTAGACTTGGGCCTTTCAGAATTTCCTCCATAGCTTCAAATTTGGAATGGTCCACCCTACACTGAATGAGGAGAGAATTGTTGCCTTCTTGATTGTATAATGAACCTTTTCCATCCCAAAATGGTGGGAGGCCCTTGACAAGCAATTGTTCAAACGTGTATTTAAACTCATGTATATTGTTCTCCATTTGCATAGCTTTGTTCTGAATCGATTTGAGCAAGTTGTGTTGGGCGATGATTCTCTTGGCCCAAATGATCTAAGTTGTTCTATCTTTTACCCCAATAGTCTGAAGATCAGCAGTGGACATAGAATTCAGCAAATCAATAGCATTTTGGGCCCATTCCAAAGGTTTCTTGGCTAATGTTTCATTAACAACAGTACACCTGCTTCAGGCTGTGGTAGCCACGATGTCTTTTTCATTTATAAAATTCAGATGAACTCTGAACTTAGTAGCCTCTGCAGCAATAGCATCCTAGACCACATGTGTATCTCCTTGCAATAGTGTTTTACCTTTTAACCTCGTCCTCATATTGCTTACTCTCTCTTGCAAATCTTGATTTTCCCTTTGGAGTGGAGCCATCTTTTCATCTTTTATTTTCATCTCTTGTTTCATCTTTTCCAAGGCTTTTGATTTCCCCTGTTTGTAAGCTCACTTGGGACATGGATTGAACCAATCCATCAGTGTTCAATCCAGCTCCTGCATTAGTAGGTACAATGACAGCCATATCTGACATTGCTACTTGTCCTTGTAACTAATTCTCTTTCTCCTTTTCCAGCTATAACACTTTAGCTTTGTAATTTAGTACTTCTTGTCTAAATTTTTCCTTCACTTCCTCTAGAGAATCTAGCTCTATTGCCTGTGGATGTTCAGTAGGGGACATATTTAGCTTCTTCTTCAGACCTTGGATTATCTTTTCCTTCTCATATAAAGAATCCTTTAATCCTTGAGGCCCTTCGGACTCCAATATTTTGAATTGTGTCTGCCAGGCTTTGTTGGATGCTTTCTCCTGTTTCAATTGCCCATCTAGTTTGAGTGGATGTGTTGTCAATCTTGAAAATTTCAGACTTAATCTTAGATAGTCTGAGTATATCATGTCACTAGCATTCCTGTAGAACTTTACTTTGTCTGGGACACCAATATTCTCATAGTGCATCTTGATTTCAGACACTTTATCATCATCTGCTATTGCTATATTAAATGTCTTTCTCTCCACATATCTGACTGAGAATAGGGACGTCTTGTGCTAGGAGATCTTCTCTACTTTGGGCAACTGGTCTCTTATCTCACTATTGGCCATACTTCCTTTTATAGCATACTAGTTCATCAAGTCTTCTTTGGATTGATATACTGCCCCAGGTGTCTTGGTAAATATGTGTTTCTTGTTGCTCCAAACCCTTGTGTTTCTTTCACTTTGTGGCATGCTTCTTGTACTAGCTTCTTCATTCTTGGTTGCACCTTCTACCATCTCCATGCTCATTTTCTCTTTAGGTTCTTCTTCTTCCAGATCAACCACTTGAGAGGGTGGTATAATTTTCATATTCTTGGGAATATCTTACTCACTACCGGCACCCAGGGCCTCTGAACTGTTCCTCTTATTATAAACACTCAACTTTGGGGATTTAACAATCAATCTTGGAGAATATTTTTGTGTCTGGATCTTCTAAGGGGCAAATGTAATGTCCCCACTTTGGGACATCATCACAGGGAAAAGACTTATGATGACCAGAGTAGCCAGATGGATGTTATAGCGAGTACAGGGGTATTTGAGAGGCATTGTGGGGTCCAGTTGGCATTTATCATCATATTCCATGATTATGATCCATTCCACACAGGTTGGATTTGGTTTCGTTCCATTCCGACGAATTCCATTATTTTGTCTATTTTGAGCTATAAGTTAATTAAAATCACTAAAGAGGGCATTTTGGGCACATTACTTGGAGGAACCTCTCAGTGTAATAGCTCATTGGAATCGGGAGGAGTAGCACTACAAGATGGGATGGATAGAAGTAACTTTCAGTGGCCAGGGAAGCCACAAGGAGAGATAAGGAGATTTTCAGAGGTAAAAAGGTTAATTAATTAATTAAAGTGATTTAATTAATTAATTAAATAATAATAAAATGAAAGTCACTTTGGAGGGACAAGGTGAGCCAAAAAGTATAAAAGGAAGGGAAGGGCCTCTACTCATCATTCATGTATGATCTTATTTTGATTTTTGGCTTCTAGCTGGTGAGCCCAATATTGGGGGTTTTGAGGGTTTTGACATAACAAACCCTAGAGGATCATTCGGTGGTGAAAGATTCCACCTATCTTGTCCCAAGATTGGTCTCGGAGATGAAATACTCTCCCACACCATTCTAGTTCTAGATCTACTCAGTTGCGGGAGGATTCTACATCAGTTTCATGTGCAGATAGAGAGAGGGCGCACCAGTTGAGGGATTCCAGCAAGAGGGGCACACCATCTTTGGAGAGAGATTTGTTGCAGGAGATTGGCAGGGCCGTTGAGGATTCTATCACTTGGGTTTTCATTGCAGGGCCTTGGACATCA
>ML790968.1:342864-378141 GCA_009831015.1 Picea engelmannii
GGGAAAGATATTGTTGTTGATGGTCAATATGACATTGATAGGGCAGAAAAGTTCATTGAACAAATTCAGTCGATACATCAAGTGGTGCAAGAGCAGTTGGAAAAGAGTTAGGCCAAGTACAAGATGAGACATGACAAGCATCGTGTTGATCACAGTTTCCAGGTTGGAGATGAAGTTTGGCTTTACATCAGCAAGGAGAGGCTTAAAGGAGAAGGTAAAAAGTTGAAACCGACTCGATATGGTCCTTTCAAGATTATCGACAAGATTGGTAATAATGCTTTTCGTTTAGATTTGCCTCCTTATATGTAGATGTATGTAGTTGTTAATGTTGAGAATTTGAAGTTGTATGAGCCTCCATTGATTGATGATCAGGGAGAGCATGTTCAGATTCCTTCCATAGATGATTTTTCTCCAGAGTATCTTACAAAACTGCAGGAAGACACCATCCTTGACAGGAGAATGTGAACTTCAAAACGAGGAAATGTGGAGTATCTTCGAGTTGGTCTTAAAGGGACGAATCCAAGCAAGGCAAAGTGGATTGAGGTTGGAAGGGTGAGGGAAATTTACCCTCATCTACACATAGACTGAAATAGTCTTTTAGAGGTCCAAAATCTTCCCAATGGGGAGGTGTGATCAGGGGATCAAATTTTGCTAAAAAATTAAAAGTGCTTGGAATCACTTCAAAACAGACGAGAGCGTAGGCCTCGTCATTTCAAACCCAACGCAACTCTTTTCGTCTCAAACGGACATTGGTAGCGAGAGATATTGCAATCTGTTCATAAAGTCAAATAGGCAAAAAAAGGACGTTGACTGTACAGTCTGTACAGTCTGACGTGGCAGAGCCATACGATCGTACATGTGGTGACGTGGTAGTTATTTATTGGATGACAGTTGATCAAATGGGAATTCGACATGTGGCACTGTTTGGGCAAGTGATTGGGTGCCACGTGGCCCAATCATGGGCTGCCACGTGGCACCCCGGTATTTGTTATTATTGTGTTGTTAAAATGTATTGGAGTCTGTGGGGTTCGACCCCCGGACCTCCCCACCACATAATGATTTCACAAACTCTGACCAACCAATGGGCTATCGTTTATGCCTTGATGTATATATTCTCCAGATTATATTTAAAGTCAAATGTTTGTGTGGTTTGGGCCACGATCGGGTCGGGGCTTAGCCCTAGCCCTTGGTCGCGCGCTTTCACATATGTGACCACGGTTATATATATATATTGGTATGGGCGCGCATTTAAAATATGGTTCAAATGGTTGTGTAACCAACTAACTCCTGCCAAGTGTCACTTTATTATTTTCTATGGACGGAGCCCCATTTTAAAACGCGCATGGTCCTATGGACCCATATGCCCAACGGCTTGACGGTTGGGGGTTTTAGTTCCATTAATGGTTCGACGGTTTGCACCGTTTTACGGTTGTGCACATGTGCTTGGTTTTTACGCTATTTATTGCGTGTGTGCTGGGTTCATTTGACAAGGGTGCGTTTTGTAGATGCAAAGACAGCAAGCTTGAAGGGGGGACTTCCAGGAGGCCTAACTTCTTCGTTTTTCGACCGATTGAGGTGCCGAAAAAGCCCAGCTAGGGGTTTTTGGATGCTCTGAAGCCATTGGAGCAGTCGGTTGGTTAGTTTGATCATTTTAAGACATGTTTTTGAGCACTTTGATAAATTAATAATAATGATCCATTGGAAGCTGGACCAAGAGATGTAGCCCAAGAGAGGGGTGAACTCCTTTATCAATTGTTGTGTTTATGTGCTTATGTTCATTGATTATGCTACTGTCTATTTGTATCTTTCATGAGTAATCCTTTAATTAATGTGTTGCAAAGTTGATCCATTTGCTTTTAACACATAAAATTTACTTGCAATTAATTTCAAGATTTCAAGTCTTCTTCATTTTTAGATCAAATGCTAAGGGAATGAATGCTATCTTGAATGGAATTGCAGAAGTTGAGTTTGTAAAGGTGATGCATCTTCAAATTTCCAAAGAAATGTGGGATAAACTTATTAGCAGTTATGAGGGAAATGAGAAAGTAAAAGATGCCAAACTTCAAACATATAGATTGAAATTTGAACAGCTAAAGATGAATGAAGATGAAACAATTAGAAAGTATTTTTTAAGAGTTGAAGAACTTGTGAATGCCATGAAGGGTCTTGGTGAGAAGTTTGAAGAATCATTCTTAGTTCAGAAGATTTTAAGATCTCTGCTTGATAAATTTAATCCAAAAGTTTCTGCAATAGAAGAAACCAAATGATCTTAAAAATTTGTCCATTGATCAAATCCTAGGAACCTTAACTGCATATGAAATGAGAATTAGCAAAGATAAATCCATTACTAGAGAGGATTCTTTTAAAGCAGACAAGAATACTGATTCATAGCTAGATGATATTGAAGCAAAATTTGTGAGAAGGTTAAAGAGAGGATCAGGAAAATATCAAGGCAAGTTGCCCTTCAAATGCTTTAACTATGGTAAAATATGCCATTTTTCATCTAAGTGTCCCCACAAGAAAAAGGACCAAAAAGAACAGAACTCTGATGATGAAAAGAAATAAAAATTTAAGATATATAGTAAAAATAAAAGTTTGTGTGCAAACAATGATGACTCCTCAGAAAACTTAGATAGTGATTCATCCTGTGAAGACAAAGTGAATGACTTTATGCTTATGGCTATGGGAGATCTTGATGATAAACTCACAGAAGGTGACATGGATGATGAAGAAGCAGTGGTGGATATGGAAGGTGAATTAATTAGTGTTTTGGAAGAAATTGACAGACTCGGATGTAAGAAGAGAAAACAAAAATAGTTGTTGATACATTTTAAAATGAACGGTAAAAAACCTGATGAAGACTTTTCTGTATTAAAAGTAGAGTTAGAAGAGGCAAAGAAAATAGAGGACATACTAAAACAACAGTTATCAGAGAAGAAAGAAAGGTGTGAAGCCTTAGAAGAAGATATAGTAAAAAACAAAAAAGAGATGGATAAATTTAAGGCATTGTATTACCAAAATCTATCAAGTATTAAAGCTTCAGAAGGATTAACCTCCATTCTAAATCAGAAAAGAAACCCAAAGTTTAAAGCTAGCTTGGGGTATGAAGAAGGATCAAGTAGTGATCACCCAAGTAATACAGAACCTATCAAGTTTTTCAAATCCTCAAACATTGACAACAGTCACTCTATAGAAACAAAGAAAGAGAATCAACCACCAAGAAGGAATGAAAGAAAAAGTACCAGAACCAAATTTGTAGATCAGAGAGATGATCGGCATGAAATAAATTAACCTCCTCAAATAAGACAGACTTTTTCAAGGTACAAAGATTTTTTCTATGGTTATTGTTTTTTCTGCTCTAATTTTGGTCACAAAGCTATAAATTGCTCTTTAAGATTTAGATATGAGCAATCAAGATACTCAACGAATAACCATCTTTCGCAACAAAGATGGAAACAACCAAGCAACAAACAACCTTAGACTATAAATCATGCAATGGATGGGAAAAGGATGCAGGTTAAGAATAACAATAGTTATGAGCATAACAAATGCTATGATATGTTATTCAGTGAACCAGAATGTTACCTCTGCCATAATTATGGACATAAAGATGCAGATTGTCGCTTAAGGAATTACAAGCTAGATTTGATCTCCACTGCTGAAAATGTCAAGGTTTGGAAGAAGAAAGTAGATGGCAAGTGTGGACTAGTGTTATCATCCCAAAAACAAAATAATCCCCGGTATATTGACAGTGGATGTTCCAAACATATGAATGGAGACAAAAATAAGTTTCTAACTTTAAGTGAAAACAAATCAGGGAATGTAACTTTTGGAAACGATGCACCAGGAAAAATAAAAGGTAAAGGAATGGTAAGCCTAAGTAATGGCAAAGGAAAATCTCAAGATGTGTTGTTTGTAGATGGTCTGAAACATAATCTACTAAGTGTCAGTCAAGTTTGTGACAAAGGATGTGAATTTGTTTTTACTTCTAAATACTGTAAAATAAAGTCTTTGAATTTAGGACAACTGGTTGCAAAAGGGATAAGAATAGAAAACAATATCTATGTGTTAAAAGAAGAAAAAGAAGAATTCCACTTAAGAAAATATGATGAAAGTTGGTTGTGGCATAGGAGACTTGGAAACCTAAATTTTGATCATATAATCAAGCTCAGAAACAATGGGGCAGTAAAATATCTTTCGAAGATATCAAATCCATACGACTTTGTTTGTAAACCTTGCCAGATAGGAAAGCTTACTCGCACTCAGTTCAAATCTAAAAACTTTCCTTCAACAGAAAAACCTCTCTAGTTAGTACATATGGATTTATGTGGACCATCAAGGAAAGAAGGTATAGGAAAAGAAGATTATTTTATGTTGATTATTGATGATTATTCTAGACTAATATGGGTTGCCTTTTTTAAGGAAAAATCTGAAGCATTTGAAAAATTCAAAGTGTTTAAGGCTCTAATTGAGAATCAAACAGGAAAAAGATTGAAGGCAATAAGGTATAATAGAGGAGGAGAGTTTATCTCATGGAACTTCAAAGAGTTATGTGATAAACGTGGAATCAAAAGAGAGTACATAATTCCAAGGACTCCACAACAAAATGGAGTTGTTGAGAGGCAGAATAGATCAGTACAACAAATGGCAAGGTCAATGATGAATAAAAGGAACATACCTCAGACATATTGGGTGGAAGAAATTCATACAGCTGGTCATATCCTTAACAAAGCACATCTCAGACCACACACTAACAAGACTCCTTATGAACTATGGTTTGGAAGACCTGCTTCAATCAAGCATTTTAAAGTCTTTGGGAGTAAATGTTATATTAAGAATAATGATGAAAATATTGGCAAATTTGATGACAGGGTTGATGAAGGTATCTTCTTGGGTTATGCTACAAACAGTAAAGGGTACATATGTTACAATAAGAGGCGGCATAAAATGGTTGATTGTATAGACATAAAAGTTGACAAAGAAATCTCGGTCAGAAATGTAAGCAGTGTTGAACCAAGCACAGAAGATATAGTTGAAGATGAAGATGAACGGGTCCAAGGATTAGAAAGAGAAGAATCTGAATCAGATGAAGATACAAATACTCAGGCTGACACAAATCAGCAGAAAGAAACAAACTCACCTCTCATAACTGTTAGAAAGAATCATCCTGAAAATTAGATAATTGGAGATATAAATAAAGGAGTTCAGACAAGAAGGAAATTGATTAAAGACTCATAACAATCTCATGTTGCTTTTCTATCTATGATTGAACCTAAAAAAAATTATGAAGCCAGTAAGCATGATGATTGGATTAGAGCTATGAATGAAAATCTTGATCAGATTGAGAAGAACAATACTTGGGAGCTTGTTCCTAGACCCGAAGATAATAATGTAATAGGTTCCAAATGGGTTTTCAAGAATAAAATGAATGAAAAAGGACAAGTTGTTAGAAATAAATCTAGATGTGTCTGTAAAGGGTATGCACAAGTTGAAGGTCGGGATTTTGATGAAACCTTTGCACCAGTGGCAAGATTGGAAGCCATCAGAATGTTCCTTTCATATTCATGCCATAAGAACTTTAAAGTGTATCAGATGGATGTTAAGTCAACATTTCTTAATGGAGAACTAGAGGAAGAAGTATATATGGATCAACCTGAAGGATTCTCATTGACAGATAATCATGATTATGTTTGAAAGTTGAAGAAGGCCTTATATGGACTAAAACAAGCACCACGAGCTTGGTATTATAGACTGGACAAATTTTTACAAGACAAAGGGTTCAAGAAAGGTATTCTTGACAGCAATCTCTACATTAAGTCTAAAGGTGATAATTTACTAGTTGTTTTGGTTTATGTAGATGATATCATTTTTTTCTGTACTAATGAATCCTCTGTCCAGTGGTTTGATAAATCTATGTAAACAGAGTTCGAGATGTCCATGATAGGAGAACTACCATACTTTCTGGGCTTACAAGTAAATCAGAGTTCTGCAAGAATATTTATCTCTTAAGAAAAATATTTGAAAGAGATGTTGAAGAAATTTCAGATGGAGGATTCCTCTCCTATAAGTACACCTATGGTGGTTGGTTGCAAGCTCAGTAAAGATGATATTTCACCTGATGTTGATCAAAGGAAATATCGCTCTATGATAGGTAGTCTTCTATACATCATAGTATCCTGTCTTGATATAATGCAAGTTGTTGGAATGGTAGGTCATTATCAGTCTGCTCCTAAACAAAGTCACTTGGTAGCTGTCACAAGGATATTCAAATACTTGAAGGGAACAATGACTTATGGTTTGTGGTATCCCATAAATCAAAATTTTCAGTTAACTTCTTATTCAGATGCAGATTGGGCAAATTGTGTGGATGAGAGAAAGAGCACCAGTGGAGGTGCCTTCTTCCTGGGTGACTCATTGGTAGCATGGATTAGTAAGAAGTAGGGATCTATTTCCTTATCAACTACAGAAGTAGAGTACATTGTTGTTGCTACTTGCTACACTCGGATTTTGTGGATCATTTAAACTCTTACAGATTTGAAGGTAAACTATATTGTTCCTATTACACTTCACTGTGATAACACCAGTGCCATTAGTGTCTCCAAGAACCTGTTCTTCACTCCAAGACTAAGAATATCCCAATAAAATACCATTTTCTCAGAGAACAAGTTACAAATAGAGTGGTTTAGCTGAATTATATTCCTTCCATAGAACAGATAGTTGATATCTTTACTAAACCGTTAGCAGCTACCCCTTTTGGATAACTTCGTCAAAAGTTGGGGGTTATAACTTCCTTCGTCTAATCTGTTCACCTGGTCAGGGGAAGTACTTATTGAATATCTATTGTATTTCTAAGATGCTCAAAGTTGACAAGGGGAGTATGTACCGCAACAGCTCATGGAGGAGTGTGTTTCTTCTTTGACATTGATGTCAAAGGGGGAGAAAGTGTGGTAATTTCAAGGATGCTACAGTGGTAGTAATTTCAAGGATGCTACAGTGGTATAGTTGCATGTTTTTCAAGGGGTTTCCATCAATTCTAAAGGGGGATATTGTTGGCATGTTTTCAAACAGAGGCAGAGTATGCGTGTTTGTCATTGATGGCGAAGATCAGCACGATCAGTAGCATAGCAATAATGGCATGGAAATGGCAAGATCAACAGTGAAGAGCAATAGTGATCGTTGGATCCCATTCATAATTTCTGATGATCGTCAAATCTAAATTCAAATAAGAAGAGAACGCAGTAGAAGAGAATAGATCTCAGGCGTCAGATTTGAGCCCAAAGACCGACCGTCATTGGATCCATAAGAAGGAGAACGATCTTTGCGTGCAAGATGAAGTGGGCCTACAAAATCCTGAAAGCAGGAAGATCATCCAACTTTAAGAAGGACACATGTCAAGCGACTAGAATTTCACTGACCTGCACATTGGAGGAGTCAACGAAACATGTTGTGGCAACTTGCGTTAGGTGAAATCCTGAGAATTGATCTGGACCTTTGGATCGAGGTATGTTGTGGAACGTTGGATGCAGAGGACACATGGAGAGAAATTGGCATTTCCCTGACTGGAAAGTCAAAGAAAGGAGGTGCTCTATCCTATGAAATTACGAAATGTGAAACCACGACTTAATTTGAGTCGTTGATCAAAGGGATATCGTGGACCATTGATCAGGCATAACGAAGGCCCGTGAAGTTGCGAAATTGCAATAATATCTTGACCGTTGATCCAAGAGGGACATGTGGTGAGGTATTAACATTTCGCTGACTAGAAAGTAAAAGGAATGAAATGCCCTAACCTTGCAACTCGTGATATGTGAAATCGCGATAAGGTCTAGCCCGTGGTCATAGGTTGTGGTCACCGCCGATGGTCATATGAGAGGGAAGAGCTTGCATGAAGCTAAGCTCCATTTCATGGATCGCAATTTGGAGTGTTGAGACCCTTCGACATAGAATTTCTGAAATGTGAAATGCGAAACGCATTTTGATTAGGCCCATGGTCACAGCCAGTGGGCATATGGGATAAATGCAAGACCTTGCGGATTTAATCCAACGATGCTTTTTAAATGGAAATTTGATCGAAGGGATACTATTGATCTTTATGATTAACTGTTCAGTTATGATTCAGTTAGCAGAACTGAATCATGGTTCTTGGACGGTTGATGATCTAGTGGTTGAAGCATTGTTGTCCTAGGAATTTGAGGTGTAACTGAAGTCATGAGAAGTGCATAAAAGAAAGATGCAGTGACCGTGTATGGTTGGTTGTTCTGAATGAAAAATGAGTTGAATTGTAAGAAAGGAAAAATTACAGTATGCGCAGTGTGAGATAAAACTTAGAGATGAGTAACAAATGTTGAATAGACATAAGCAAGAGAAGAATTGCAGAACAGCTTGAAGCAAAGCAGAATTGCAGAACAGATAGAAGCATAGAAGAATTGCAGGACAGAAGAGAAGTGGTAAGAATTGAAACACCTGTGTTGTTGGTCATTCAATCATTTTACTTATAAATAGGGAGGTAGGGTGGTGCTAGGGAGGATTGTGGTCCTATGATATTCAAGTTGATGCTTGAATATTGGGAGTTGTAGCTTCCATCTAGTTATGGCTAGAAAACAGGGTGGCAGGGTGGTGCTTGGGAAAACATGAAGTTTTTTGTATGCAAGTTGGTGCTTGTATAAGTGGAAGTAGGTGCTTCCATCCAGTCAGTGTTGAAACACTCAGGGAGTTGGTGCTTCCTTCTAGTGGGTGATAGAGAAACCAGAGAGTTGGTGCTCTCAACAAGTTGGAGCTTGTGAAACAAAGGTAGTAGTCTCACTTTGAGTTGGTGCTCAAACATAGATGATGTACAGAACTTAAAATATTGCCTATCATTTTGAAGAAGAAGAGGTTTTCTCCCTTTATGGGTTTCCTCGTGAAAATTTGTCTCTATATATATCTTATGTGTGACTGATGCTCATTATTTATGTTGTCCATATGTTGTATAATATTGATGGTCACTTGGAGAAAGATTAAAAATGGTTCAATAAACTTAAAAGTGTTTAAGCACAGTAACAATTGATTCACCCCCCTCTTAGTTGTCTTAGTAATTTCAATAGATCATATGTTCAGAGATTGTCCTCACAGAGGTGAAAAAGCGAGGATTTTTCACAATGTAAAGCAAGTTGAAATAGTGGAGGACATGGAAAATAATATACAAAGGATCTATGCAGCCCTGGACAACAAACAAGCAAAGTATCAGCCACATATGATTGAAGTGGAAGGTATGATCAACAACCAAACCATTGTTATTTTAATCGATTCAAGATATAGTCATAGTTATATAGATCCTAAGATGGTGGAAAGTTTGCATTTTCCAAGAATCAAGCATGGAAAATATTGGTTGGTGCAGCTGGCTACCGGAGCCAAAAGAAAAGTTTATGAGATGATTAAGTCATGTCTTGTGGACATGAATGGAGTGAACACCAGGGCAGATTTAAACATCTTTCCTTTAGGCTGCTATGACTTTCTAATTGGGATGGATTGGTTGGAACAACATCATGCTATCCTAGATTGTCATAACAAGGCATTTACTTGCTTGGATGAGGAAGGGAACCTAAGGACAATGAAGGGAATTCCCAGGGCATTAACCATCAGAGAAATTTCAGCATTGCAGCTGAAGAAATGCTACAGAAAAGGGTGTCAAATATTTGCAGCACATATGGAAGAGACACCTAAATATAAGGTGTCAAATATTGAATATTATGCATTCCTAAAAGAGTTTGAATTTTTTTTAAGGAAATACCAAGATTACCCCCTAAAAGAGGCATTGATTTCTCCATAAATTTTATGCATGGAGCAACTCTAGTATCCAAGACTCCATACAGGATGAGTACACCAGAATTGAAGGAGCTGCAAATGCAACTTGAAGAGCTTCTAAAGAAGGGGTATATACGCCCAAGTGTGTCACCTTGGTGTACCCCAGTTTTATTTGTGAAGAAAAAGGATGGAACATTGAGACTATGCTTTGACTTTAGACAGTTGAACAAGGTAACTGTGAAGAATAAGTATCCTTTCCCAAGGATTGATGACCTCTTTGATCAGTTGAAAGATGAAAAAATATTCTCCAAGACTGATCTCGAGTCAGGTTATCATCAAGTAAGAATTAAAGAAGAATACATCAGCAAGACTGCTTTAAGAACAAGGTATGGTCATTATGAGTTCACAGTGGTGCCATTTGGGTTATCAAATGCACCAGTTGTCTTCATGTGTTTAATGAATGATATTTTCAGAGAATACTTAGATAAGTTTGTCATTGTATTTTTAGATGACATTTTTATATATTATAAGTCGGAGGAAGAGGATGAACAAAACTTAAGGATGCTATTACAATTATTAAGGGAGAATCAGTTGTATGCCTAATTGAGAAAGTGCTCATTTTATCAGAAGCAGATTCATTATTTGGGACATATCATTTCAGAGGATGGGATAGAAGTGGATCCTAAGAAGATAGAAGCCATTAGAGGATGGTCAGCTCCAAAGAATGTGACAAAGGTCATATTATTCATGGGCCTTGCAGGCTATTATAGGAGATTTATTGAAGGATTCTCAAAGATTGCACACCCAATCACTTCCTTGCAAAAGAAGGGTGTGAAGTTTCAATGGACATTGAATTGTGAAAAGAGTTTCCAACACTTGAAGAAATTATTAACTAGTGCTCCAATTTTAAGGATTGCAGGTCCAAATGAATATTTCATTGTATGCATCGATGCATGTAAAGAAGGAATTGGTGGAATCATCAGACAAAATGGGTTTGTTGTATGTTATGAATCAAGGAAGTTGAAGGAGCATGAAAGTCACTATGCCACTCATGATTTGGAGATGGCAGTCATAGTGCATGCCTTGAGGAAATGGAGACACTACCTCATGGGGAAAAGGTTTGAGTTGAGGATAGACCATAATGGTTTGAAATATTTATTTGATCAGCCAACTCTAAATGCTAGGAAAAGCAAATGGTTAGAATGTGAATATGACTTTGATATAAAGCATATCAAGGAGAAAGAGAACAAAGTGGTTGATGCACTTAGCAAAAGAGTGAATGAGTTTCATGCTACAGCCATTAGCATGTACCAATCATATTTGGAAGATATAATTTTGGAGGCTACAAAATTAGATTTGCAATACAAGGAATTAGTGGAAAAATTACAGCAAGGTAATTTGTAGTAGAAAATTGAAGACTATAAGCTAAATAATGATGAAATTCTCATATACAGGGGCATAATTTATGTACCAAATTCCCATGAATTGAAAAATATGATATTGAGACAAATGCATAATGTACCTTATGTTGTGCACCCAAGTTATCAGAAAACTATTGCAGCTGTCAAAAGCCAATATTATTAGCTAGGCATGAAGAAAGAAGTTGTTGATTTTATTGCCAAATGTTTGGAATGTCAAAAGGTAAAGGCTAAGCATGGACACCCAACTAGTTTGTTATAGCCATTACCCATTCATGAGGGAAAATGGGAAGTTGTAACAATGGATTTCATCACCAAATTGACCAGCAAAAACAAGCAACATGATTTTATCATGGTAGTGGTGGATAAGCTTACTAAAGCTGCCCATTTTATTCCAGTAAAGATCACTCACAAGGAAGCCAATGTTGTTGATATTTATATCTGAGCAATTTCTCGATTACATGGTATACTCAAGACAATTGTGTCTAACAAAGATCCAAAATTTACCTCAAAATTTTGGAAGCGATTTTTTAATGGATTTGGAACAAATTTGAATTTTAGTACAGCTTATCATCTAGAATCAGATGGACAAACAGAGAGGGTGAATCAAGTGATTGAGGATATGTTGAGGATGTATGTGATGGATAAACCATCAAAATTGGAAGACTACCTACACTTGGTAGAGTTTTCTTATAACAATCGGTACCAAACATCTCTAAAGATGAGTCCATTTGAGGCACTTTATGGCAGAAAATGAAACACATCGGTAAGTTGGGATAACCTAGTAGATAGAGCAGTGGTTGGGCCAGATTTACTCAGGGAAATGGAGGAGAAAATGTTGAAAATAAAACAAAATTTAAAGGTTTCCCAAAACAAGCAGAAAATATATGTTGATAAGAGCATAACTCACAGGGAATTTAAAGTGGGTGATCATGTATTATTGAAAGTGAAGGCCAACAAAAGTTCCCTGAAGTTGGGAAATTGTTCAAAGTTGGCAACTCGCTATTGTGGGCCATTTGAAATCCTAGAAAGGATTGGTCCAGTAGCTTATATGATTTCATTTTCTGCATCTATGTTTGTTCATAATGTATTTCATGTTTCATTTCTCAAGAAATATATACATGATGCTAATCATGTTATTGATTGGAATGTGATTTAGGTGGAGCAAGAAGGCGCTTTACAATTACATACGGTACGCATTATGGACCAGAAAATCAAACAGCTTTGGAATCAAGCCATAGGGCTTGTAAAGGTCCAATGGACCTAGTACGGTCCTCAGGATGCTACTTGGGAGCATGAGGATGCAATGTGAGTAGAATACCTGCATATTTTTGAAGATTTTGGAAATATTGTTGATATGTGTACATGATGCACTGAGGACAGTGCATAAATAAGGACAGGGGATTGTAATACCCCTAAGTCAAACCCAATTGTAAATGTAAATGAAAATGTACTTAAGTTGGTGAGTTGTTTGATATCATTTTTGTATGCACCTTCCATGGTATAGTGTGCACATGTATTGTGCACTAAAATGATGAATTGTTCACATTCCAAGATACAGCGCACAACAAACTAAAGTGCACGCGATTTTGAGGTCAGGGAGCCTTTGTGTATGTGTTGTGTTTTATAGGCTAGTGATACTGTTTATTATAAGACAGAAGGCTTATGTGATGATTAGGTTGGAGATCCTAGATGTTAAAGGCCAGTGACCCTATTTTTGTATATGTCTCATCATTAATATAAAATACATCATTGCACACAGACCGACCACGATAGAAGAGTATGGGGGACTAAAGTCCACTAGTTAGGGAAAGGGGGGGGGATAAAATTTAAGAAAAAGGGCCAAGCTAGGGAGCTTAAGCCAAAAAGGAATATTATATTAATATTCCTTAAAGTATAAAGTATGGATAATTATTTTATCCTAAGTTCTAAGGATGGGGACAAGTGGGCCAAAGTAACTCCCAACACGACAAGTGTCAAGTTGGGAACATGCATACATATAGCTTGGAATTAGTTCATTTTTCTATCATTCATTCATCCATTCAATAATTCCATCATCATTCATTCATCCATTCAATCATTCCATCATCATTCACTCACTCATTGATTTGTCCTTCATACCTTCCTATACCTAAACCAGTACCATATCCATACTCGTACATGTATCTCTACTTGGTTATCTTGGGAGTTGGACTGAAGAAGTGGGTTGTCAGGCCCATGGGATATTGAAGAGATGGGTTGGCAGGCCCATGAGCAATTTCTCTCTAGGTGAGATAATTGTTGGGAATTGATTTTCGAAGGTGCTAAACTGTAGCTACAGGGCTCTGAGACTTCCTGTCTGGCTTGTTGTTGAAGCCCTGGAAGGGAAGTGGGGAAGATGAGGGAATGTTGTGCAGAGAAGGGGCACACTTCCTGGGGTGGGACAGACATGTGGGGAATGAGGGACTGTAGGTTGTTGTTTGAGTTGGCACCTGTGACGTAGTCTTTCCTGTTGTCTGAGATACGTCAGCCTAGCTAGGAATCCCTTTGCTCGGGTGGAGTTTAGTCCCAGCTTGGGGGTGACCCACTACTCAGAGTGATGAATAGTGTGGTCTAAGGCTGGGAGGTTCATGGAATTTCTTCACGCATTTGGTGATATTATTACCAAGATAAGTGTCAATTGTGTGTTAAATTACATGTTGCATTATTATTTATGTGTGTATTGTTATGGGTTTATCCTATGTGTGGTTTATAGCTATCTTTATATTTATGGGTATTTCATGTCTATGTTGCATGTATATGTTATTGTTATTTCCATATGAATCTGTGCATTTACATAATATATTTGTCTATTTTAAGTTTTATATATAAAGTTTCGCAAGAGTTTATGTGTGTATATGATTTAATTTACATACAGCTCAAAAAAATTTACATGGCATAGCCCAATTCGATGTTGGGGATGTTACAATATGGTATCATAGTGTTTTCTTTAGTAGCATGGTTTGGCTTGGGTGGTCAGGGATGTTACACTCTCCACGGTCGTTCCTAAAGGAATTGTTCAAACAAATTTCTAGAAGACTAGGTAAACAAATTTCTACATGACTGTAAATCTAGTTTCTATAAGACACGGTATCTTTGCTCAAAAAATCATACAAACCCTAGAAATGACCATATTTTTGTAAACCATAGAGATTCTAAAAACAACTGAGAAGATTTTAAATAGTGGAGAGTGATTTCTTTGGAAAAGAGGGCTTAATGGATACCTATAGCAACCCTGCTCCTGGAACAATTTTTGTCTCCTTGGTTGAATGTTATTTTCGTCTTCCTAACTTGTGAACTCGTCTCCTTGCTTAGAAAATCTTGAAATCACCCTTCTCTCAAAAAATTTAAATAGTACTCCAATTGCCCCTTTACTTCGAGTTATTCCCGAATTTCAGATTTAGACTGTTGTCTTCTCCCCGTTGTCAACATGATGGCTTAAGTATTCCTTAATTCATGTCTTTTTGGTGTTTAATGACTCTCCGAATAATCCTCAATTTAATTCACTTATCTTGATGTGTCATTTAAACCCTAACACGAATTATTTCTAGCCCCCCTTTGACGATACAGATGAACGTCCTCGTTCTCATCACCAGGATAGAATTTTATAAATGTTTTGACCATATGAAATAAGCATGCATATATAATTGTATGAGGATTAACAAATGTGGAAGAGGGGAGATGATTTTGTTACCTATGTTACCTTTGCATGTGTTTGATTGGTTTGTGTTTGTAGGTCGTTGGATTGATGAGAATATTTATTAGTCCTTTCTTAGTTGATGGATCGCTTGATGTTGTGGAAGACTCCTTCCTTGATGGTGTTAAAGACTTCCATTCTAACCTAGGTGTTCATGAAGACTTTATTTTGCAAAAATATCATGGATATTGTGGCCTTAATGTGTTCTACAAGATACAAATTTTCCTGTAGAACTGTATTTTTGCATGTTGTAATATTTTCTACATGATATAGAGTATCATGTAGAATTGTAATTTCGTTCTCCCAATGCTTGTACTTGATGTAGAAATGGTTGAATAATTTTATGATGTTGTTGATGCTAGAAATTATATTATTAGTATTGGTCTTGTCCATTGGAATTCTTGTTATCATTTGTGGAAATGATCATGTAGGTTGATCATGTAGAATTATGTAGGATGATCCTGTAAAATCATATAGGATTACCCTATAGATCAATTTTATTGAGACAAAGGGGAAAATGTAACATGTTGAATATGGAAAGTGATATTGATGTATGATAAAAGGGGGGGGGGGGAAGGATTTATGAATGAAAACGATGGAAAGTGTTATGTATGGAAGATGATATTGGAAGTGCAGATAAACTAAAAAATTCTTACTGCCCTTATTGATTGGACTTGATTTTTTGTTGATTTTCTTCTTGTGTAGATGGTTATTGCAAATGAATTCCTTGGGTACCTGCAAAACAACAACATTAGTATTCTAAAAAAAATATCTATTTCTCTTCTTTTTTTCTTTTTTGTTTCTTCTTTTTTTCTTTATTTTTTCATAAGGTGGAGATGCCATTGTTGGTTTTCACCAATTCCCTACATCATCAAGCCTCTATGGAGGTTTTCTTGATGAGGATAAAAAATATATATATTCCTTAGATTTGAGACTACCTCCATTGGAGGTTTTCACCCAAAGATATGTCCTAGATGCCTCAAGGAGGTTTTCATCCAGGCATTTTATTCTCTTTTTCCCATTTTGTTTTGATATATTGTTATTTGGATGGATTGAGAGCATCTTTTCTATCAATCACATCTATATATTTGTATATTTATTTTTGTCGTGAACTCTTCCCTTGTCATTGGCTTGTTGTAAAATTTTATCCTGAATCCATTTACTAGCAAGGGAATTCTTTCTTCATCAATGGTTTTGATCTAGACTGAACCATTATCATAGTATTTTTCAATAGTGTATAGCCCTAACCACCTGCTCATCATATTTCCTTTGAAGTATTTGAATCTTGAATCATATAAAATGGCCCAGTGCCCTTCTTTGAACTTGTTATTCTTGATCTTCTTATCATGTCAATCTTTTCTTTGTTGTTGCACTACTTCAATGTTGAATAATGCTTGCATCTTGTACTCATCTAAGGAATTTAGTTGATTTAATCTTTCTATTTATGTTCATGGTAAATCCATATTCAATTATGTTGTTTTTCTTAATGTATGGTACTCAAACTCAATAGAGAGAATGTGTTTCTTACCACAGGATAAATCAAAGGGTGTAAGCTTGATGGTAGTCTTCCATGTGATGTTTTATTCCCATACTACTTCTATGAGCTTCTTTGACCAATTATTCTTGTTCATGTTGGACATTGGGTTCAACGCTTCCCGTGAGTTTCATGACAGGGTTAACCCCCTCTCATGGATCCTAACTCTGGTGATTGTGGAAGAGATTAAAACATGTGGGTTTTGGTCTAATGGAAATCGTAATCCAACAAATGGTATCATAGTCACAGGTCTCAAGTTCGAAACTCGTCCATCACGCGTTGGGGGGGAGATTGTTGGACATTGGTTTCAGTGCTTTTCGTGATTTTCGTGACATAGGTTAACCCCCTCTCATGGATCCTAAATCTAGCGATTGTGGCGAATATTAAATCCTATGGGTTTTGGTCTAATGGAAATCGTAGTCCAACAATTCATACTCATTTTTTTGGTGAGGATGTTTTCCAGTTCTCGATTGGTGACTTCATCTTGTCCATTTTATTTTGGATGGTAAGGTGTTGATTTTTAATGGTGGATGTTGTGTTCCTTCATGATTTCTTCAATAAGTCTGGATGTAAATTAAGGTCCTTGGTATGTGAATATCTCTCTTGGATAACAAAACCTTAAGAATATGCACTCTTGGAGGAATGAAACTACATTTTTATCTATGTCATCCTTCATAGCTTTTACTTCGGCCCATTTGGTCAGATACTCAGTGCATGCCAATATATGCTTCTTATGCCCTGATGGTGGATAAACTGGGTTGATAAATTACATTCCCCACTTGTCAAATGATTCCAATGATACTTGGGGATACAAAGTAATCCCATTCCTCTTTGTAGACTTCCCCATTCTTTGACATTCATCACAATGTGAAGTGTATTATTGAGCATGTCTATGTAGAGTCGACCAATAGTACCCAGCTTGTAAGATATTGTAGGTTGTTCTCTTTGATGCATAGTGTCCTCCACATGGTTCATCATGACAAGCATGGAGGATATCATGTACCTCATCTTTTCTTATACATCTCCTCTAGACTTGGTCTGGGAAAATCTTGAATATATAACCTACTACCCAAGTATAGGTTGAGATTTTTCGAACAATCTTTCATATTTCTTTGTAGGAGAAATGTTGAGGAAACTTCCTTGTTGTCATATAATTTTCTATGTCAGCAAACCAAGGGGTTTATTTCAATATGGAAAATAGGTTTTCATCTAGAAACTGATCATCAATCATGCCTTCTTCAGTAGGAATGGTCAACCTGGACAAAAAATATGCAACTACATTTTTCTTGCTAGGCTTATCAAGAATAGTTATATCAATTTGTTGTAATAACAAAAACCGTCTAATCATTATACCATTGATGTCAGGCTTATTCATCAAGTATCTAATGGAAGCATGATCTGTATGTACAAATAATGTATACCCTATAACATAATGTTTGAATTTATTTTGAGCATGAACTACTGCTAAAAGTTCCTTTTCTGTAACAGTGTAGTTTAGCTCTGCACCAAACAAACTTTTACTTATGAAATAAATTGCATAAGGTTTGTTATATTCATATTGTCCCAATACTTCTCCTACATATTTGTTTGATGCATCGATATGTGTTGGGCGCAGGCCTATTTTGAGGAAATACCCAATTTTGGTAAGGAAAGGCCTAATTTTGGAGAAGAACAATCGACAGGAAAAGCAGCACGTGCGAGGAAAAGCCACATGCAAAGGAGGAAAGCATGCAAGGCGCACAGAAAGGAAAAACTAACCATGTTAGGGTTAAGTTTTTGGTAAGAGATTTTAACAGCTAATAAGATTGTAAAATAGTATAAATAAGAACCTAGGAGGTCTAGTTCAAGGTTCTGTTAGTTGGTTCTAATTAGTTCGGATACTAGTTCATTTCAATTATTGTAGTTCTAATAATTTTGTAATTTTTTGAGTTGTAGAAGAGTCAAGTAGGTCAGATCTTGAGGGTTAAATCACAGGATGAGGAGCCTGGTGTGATCTAGTCTGCCTCATAGAAGGTATTAAACCCATTTTATGCATGCAAGGAGAAATATGTAATGCACGCAGTGCTATATTTTGCAGCAAACCTAATAAGAGAGAAGAAAAGCCAGATCTTTGTGGATGTATCCCAGGAGGGGGTGAAACACAGTAAAACATGTGTTATCTGTAATGTCTCTTCCATATTTACCTTATGTTAGTAGTCATATTATGAATGGATGAATGAATGATTGAGTTAGATCTATTAGAATGCATGCATAAGCTTAGCAGATGAATGAATCTTAGGAATAATAGAAAAAATAATTAGATCAAGGCCTGAAGAAAATAAAATACAATCCCATATCCCCACTCATTCCTAGACTGCAAGCACATGAGAATTGTAGTCACCCATAGAACTATCTCGAGTGAGACTGTGTAGTGCACTCTGTGTGTTTTGTTTCCTTCTTGTTTACTAGGAGGGTTGATATTTTTAGAGGGTATTGTTGGAAAATTGTTCATATCTAAACCTGGGTCAGCCCAAGAAGCAGAAAGAGAGAGATTAAACCCAAAAAATGGTTATGTTTCTGGATAGAACTGCATGGGATTGACTGAATGGGATCCGTCAAAGAAGCATGCAGAGAATGAAGGTATAAAAAGGAATGTTCATACCATGGAATCCAACGAAGGTGGAGATCGAAAGATGGTTAAAAACAAAGGAACTTGAGTTTGTGTAAAAGGATAACAGAAACCCTAAGATAACACCACACAAATATTTGGATAAATATGTGTTTAGTGAGTTGCATAAAGTATTTTTCTTTGATTTCCTGCATGTGTTGCAAAGTGTCTATTGAGTTTAAAATACAACCACCCTACAAATTGAATCAGACAACTCGAGTGGAATCATGTGGAGATTGCGCAGTTACAACAAGTTAAAAACAAATTTATGCGCGTAGTAGATTTTTGGTTACACAGTATTGTTGCAAGGTTTATCATTGAATTTGTAGTGGATGTCGTGAAGTCTTACAGTGCAACATAGAAAGATTTTCTAAAAGGACCTAGAGGTAGGTATATCATATCATTGAACACGTCAATCAAGATTTTACTATATAACAATGGTGTGATGACTATGGAATCAGACAGCTAAACTTCCATGCATGCATGGGGGAAGGGGACAAGCACTTAAAATAGGTGGATAAATGGAGGAACAGATGGATAAGGGAAAGAAGGAGGAGGCCATGGACCCAATCATGATGGAGGAAGATCAAATAAAGCAGATAATGGAAACAACTGGAAAGACGCGCAATGGAGTACCCTACCAATATAAGATGAATAACAAGAAGAGAGCCATAGTTGATAGAGAGGAATTGGAAAGTGATGAGGAAGAGGTACATGATCTCTGGGCTATGTAGAATATTGAGGAAATCCTGCACTCAAAATATGAAAGTAAGAGAGGAGTTCCAAGGGAAGGAACAGAAGGAAGAACTCCAATCCAGATCAATGTTAGTGTGGAATCTATAATGCCATGTGTGACTAGTACACCAGAAAGAACACCACCATTTAGACAACCAAATTTTAGTTGAAGAAAGACAACGGGAAACACATCCAAACAAGTATAAACAACTAGAGGAGCTAGTTCAGGAAGTAACAGACAAGTATATACACTACATGAAGGTAGTAGTTCAACACAGTTCAATATTGCAAGACATGATCCCACAATCAAGTTGCCATAATTTTGAGGAGAGGCATCAGAGGACTCTGAAAAGCACCTATTCATCTGCAAGAAGATTTGGGAAGAAAAGCATATAATGGATGAGGATACAAAACTTGCGTAGTTAGTTATCATGCTAAGAGACCGCGCTTTGGATTGGTACATGATGAGCCTAGTTGTAAACAGTCCACCAGGAGTGACAAGGACTATTGCAGATGTGAAGATTCTAATGATAAATGAGTTTTATAAGCCTAGCTCATAATATCAGTACATGAATGAAATGATCGAAATCAAGCAGAATTCAGGTGAGTCTGTTTGGGAGATTGATCAGAGGTTCAAATGGTTGAAGTATGTAATGATTGACATGCAACATAGGAACTTATTTGTGAACTCACTGTTACCACATTTGAAATACACCTTAAGATATCATAAGTTCCAAACTCAAGAAGAGGCTCTGCAAGAAGCCTTACAACTGGAAGAGAACCAGTATCAGAAGACAGATCCAGCAATAGAGGAGTTGAAAGGGGATTTGAAGAACCTCACATTTCAACTTAACCAGAATAAGGGAAAAGAGAAAAGAGAATATTTTTGGTCTACCACATGCAGGATGGAAGGATACCATAAGAATGAATGTCCAAATTTTGCACAGTATATAGAAACATGAGTACCAAACCCTTTTCCAATAGGAGGACCATGGTGCGAGATTTGTAAAACACATGGGCATGATCCATATCATTTTCCAATGATGAAAAAGTATCAGACAGTGCCCAAGAGCTCATACTACAATATTTGCAAGTCAATGGGTCATGATGATAAATATTGTAGAACAATGGAACTGATGACGGAAAGAACTTCAAATACTTATAGGGTGCAAGAAGAAATGATGACAGGGCAAGATGCACCTCAATTCAACTAGGTACCACCTCCATATAATAATGCATAGAAGAAATATAGCATTGTGAAACCACAATATAACAATGCGCAACCACATTATAACCCTACGCAGTATAATCAGGTACCTCAATATAAGGCACTACGAGGAGATAGAGCTAGATACAAATATGGAAGATGAGGTAGAGGAGGATTTGGAAGACGCATAGGGCCAGTAGTGTGCCACAGCTTCCAACAACCAGGACATTATACAACAGAATGTCCACTTCCACCAGCGACATGCATGTATCGTCGCGCAGCAAACCATGATACAGAGGAATGTCCAACACTTTTGGGAAAGATTCAAGAAAAGAGGAAGAAAAATGACCAGAATGTTCAGTGGATATTTGCAGAAGCCAGGGATGATGGAAGAAACATTAACATAATCACATGAGGAGGATCGAAGACAGGAAATGATGTAGTAAGACAGGATCCAACGTAACACCAATGGGTGAAGAAAAATACTGAACCACAGAAGCAATTTGATGTGCGGAAAAAAAAAAAGGAGACATTCAAGGAGGATAGATAGGAGTTTCTCGAGCAAAATGTTGCATCAACATCAGATGTGCAACATACTCATAATGTACCAATGTATGATATTCCTTCATCAATGGACCACACCAGTGAAGAACAACCAGTAGAGAAAGTAAGTACCATAAAGAGTTTTATGCAATCCTATGTTAAGCTACTAAATGATCTGTCATTTGTTAAGGTTCTAAAAAATATGATGGGAGAAGGGAAGTTAGAACAGAAAATAGTCTTTCACCTCCATACAAGAAGGAGGAAAATCATGGAATTTAGACTTAATGCTAATATTGGGGATATTATACTGTACTTAGGCTCTGAAATAAACGATATCACCTAAGAAGGTATGACAATGTATGGAAGAGCCACATTAGGCTATTCACCTGTCCAGCTGAAATTAGAAAACCAACACAGAGTTTTGCCAATTGGAAGGCTTAAAGGTGTGAAAATATATTTGGATGGAGTGCGCACTAGAGATAGTAGATGGCACAACATCTTACCCATCATTTCTTGAACTGGATTTGGCATTTGATAACCAGGATATAATCAACTTGAAGACAAGGAAAATGACATTTGAATCAGGTGAATATAGAGTCATTGCACCATTAGATATTTCATAGGGAGAGAGGTTTGTAGAACCCACATGTCTAGATTTGGAGGAAATAAACCAGTTGTATAGAACCATCGCGCGGGAAGAAGATTATGTTAACCCAATTGTAGATGGGGTACTCAGCCGGAGAAGCATCACATCATGTGCTTATGAATCAAATACAGGCTTGGATAATTGGCAACACTTATTACATGAAGTTTACACAAGAAGATGTGCAATAATATAACACACAATAAGATGGGTTGGTACAGAGATAAGAGAACCTCCCAGTTTCCATGGGGTAAATGACTTATAGGAATTTCTGAAAAAACACAAAGAGGAGGTATTGGAAAATTAGAGGCTTTTATCCCTAGATGTGGCACTCAAGGATACACTTGCAAGATGCTGGGGTGCACACAAAGAAACAATTCAGGATCGGTACCAATGTAAACGATTACTGCGCATTAGATTCGATGCAGAGCAGGGGAGCAATAAAATGAAGAGGTATGATGGAAAAGGAAAAATAACAGAACACTTGGAGAAGTGCAGAACATGATGGAGGATGACACCACTAGAAGAATGGCCTCATCACTTCATCCACACACTAGAAGGAATCCCAGAGAACTGGTATGTAGACCATGAGATGCACAGAGGCACTACAAAATGGAGAGCATTACAACAAAATTTTGTAGTAACCTTTTCATTTGAACATGAGAACCCCAACAATGATTCATCACTGAAACAGATAAAAGGTGTAATATTTAATGAATAATCATAGGTTGAACTCATGACAGAGTATCAATGACAGAATAGACAGACAGTTAAAGAACTACTTTCATGCTATCATGTTGAAGAGGAAGCACCAGATGAAGATGACCCACGCAATATTCAGATTACAAAAATTGAAGGAGAAAGAGAGGTAGAAGTTCCATATTTGGAGTCAGAAGTATTTTTTGCACCAATAAAAGCGAAGAAAGTCAACATTGGAACAATTGACAATCCTAAAATGGAAAGTATTGGAGACTATTGGGATGAACAAACAGTAGAAAGAATAACAGAGTCACTGCACGAATACAATGACCTATTCCCAATGACCTTTACAAATATGAAAGGCATAGCAAGAGAGCTAGGAGAGATGGAAATACTTCTCAAACCTGAGGCAAGACCTATCAGGCAGAGACCTCACATATTGAATCTAGTATATAAGTAGAAATTGAAAGCATAAATTGATAGAATGTTGGAAGCTGGTATCATAGAACCAGTAGAGGAATATGAATGGATAATCCCTATGGTAGTCCAAGAAAAGAAACAAGGAAGGATAAGGATTTGTGTAGATTTGAGGAAACTAAATTATGCTTGCCTACATGACCCTTTTCCTACCCCTTTCACAGATGAGGTCTTAGAGAATGTGGGAGGCCAAGAAGCATATTCATTTACAGATGAATTATGAGGTTAGCATCAAATCAAAATAGCTCTATAAGATAGGTATAAGACCACGTTTTCTAAATAATAGGGATCCTATCAATACACAATCATGCCATTTGGGTTGAATAATTCACTAGTTGTATTTTCAAGAGTAGTCATAGCTACTTTTAAAGAACTCATACATCAGTTTTCGGAAGTATATCTAGATGACTAGATGGTATATAGTTTGTTAAAGGATCATGTAGAAGTTTTAAGACTCGTGTTGGAAAGATGCATGCAATGTCAGATATCACTGAATATCAAAAAGAGCATTTTGGGGACACCTTTTGCAATATTGTTGGGCCATATAGTGTGTAAACAAGGTTTACTATTGGATCCTGCTAATATTGTAGTCATTTTCAATTTACCACCACCAAAATCAGTGCGTCGGTTAAGAGCAACACTAGGACATACTGGCTATTACAAGAAATTTATAAAAGGGTATGCGCAAATCACTGCGCCATTGGAAAAACTATTAAAGGATATAATATTTCAGTGGAATGAGGACTGTCAAGAAGGATTGGACACCTTAAAAGAAAAAATTGTCACATCACCTATCCTAGTATTCCCAGATTGGGAAAAGACATTTCATGTGCATGTAGATGCATCAGCCATAGCACTTGGAGCAATTTCAGTGTAACCAAGAGCAAGGGACTTAGACCATCCTATAGCCTTTGCAAGAAGAAAATTGTCAGAATCATAGAAGAATTTAAACACCAAAGAAAGTGAAGGCCTAGCCATGGTATATGCACTTCAAAAGTTCAAGGACTATTTAATGGGGAAACACTTTAAGATGTTCATAGATCATTCTTCCCTAAAATATCTAGTCAACAGGCCAGTGTTGGGAGGGAGGATCTATAGATGGCTATTGTTATTTCAATAATTTGATTTCGAAGTGATAGCCAAACTAGGGAAGTTGAATGCAGGACCTAATCATCTATCAAGGGTAACTAATGGAGAAGAACCTACCAACTTGGAAGACAACTTCCCTGATGCATAGTTATTTTCAGTACAAGTAGCTGATGAATATTTTGTCATATTATTGAATACTTGAGTACAGGGATTACATCTCAAGAGTTTAACACTGTCTAAAAGAAAAATATGGTAGTCATAGTTGCAAACTATCAACTTATTGCAGGACACTTATATAAAATGGGCGCAGACATCATTTTGAGAAGGTGTGTACTAGAGAATAAAAGGCCTAGAATTTTGGCAGAAGCTCATGAGGGGATAGTTGGAGGACATTATGCATGAAAAGATACCACGCAGAAGGTATTACGCATAGGATTATGGTGGCCAAAAATCCATAGAAATGCCAAAGAATATTGTCAGACATGTGATGTTTTTCAAAGGGTTGGAAAACCCAATAGAAGGGATGATATGCCCCTAAGACCACAAGTAACCTTACAAGTATTTGAAAAATGGGCCATATATTTTTTGGGACCAATCAATCCACTAGAAAAAAGATCAGGAGCAAGATATATCATTACTACGATAGATTACTTAACAAGATGGGAAAAAGTAGCACAAGTCAAATACTATAGCATAGATACAACAACACACTTCTTGTTTGAACAAGTCGTCACCAGATTTGGGTGTCCAAGAATTTTGATGAGTGACCAAGGCACTCACTTTATCAACGGTACTATCAGGGCCATGACTAAGGAGTTTGAAGTCTATCACTAGAAGACTACACCATACCATCCTCAGGCAAATGGAATAGTAGAATCTTTTAATAACATCTTGGAGAATTATCTGAATAAAATATGCAATATCAACAGGGATGATTGGGACTTGAAAATACCAGCAGTACTATGGGAATACAGAACTACATGTAAGAAGTTGACAAGATAGACACCATTCAAATTGGTGTATGGGCATGAAGCAGTGGTACCATTAGAATTTATGGTACCTAGTCTGCACGTACCAGCAATTATCAACATGACAGAAAGAGGTGCAATAAAGGAGAGGTTGAATCAACTAATGGAAATGGAAGAGGATAGGATTCTGGAAGGATTTCACCAAGAGGTACAAAAATCAAGAGATAAGGCCTCGCATGATAGACATATAAATAGGAAGAGTTTCAAGGAAGGAGACCTAGTCTTTCTCTATGACAGTAAATTTTTTCAACATCCTGGCAAATTTATAATGCATTGGCTAGATCCCTATGAAGTAAAGACTGTCACAGATGGAGGACCTATATGAACTGAAAGGAATGATAAACGGGAGTCGGTTGAAAATGTACAGGGACAGTCAACCTCCTAACCCTTAAAAGTTACAGTGAAATGGGAAAAGGTATGTATACAGTGTACTATAGTAGAAGCTAGGATAGAAAAATGAGAAAAATAAATAAAAAGGAGAAAATGAAGGAAAAAAAAATACAAAAATACTGGGAAATATTGTGCGCAGAGAGAGTGGAGTCAGCGCGAAAAAAAGGAACAAAATGTCTGCGCGAAGAATATGGTTGATAGAAATAAAAACACTGTGCACTAAGGAAAAATCATAGAAGAAATGTATAGCACACATAAAAATTTCAGTGCACCAGAAAAGGGACCAATGGTCAGAAAAGTGAAAAACGACAATTAGGGGAAAAAGGCGTGAATTGGGGAAATTTATGGATTGATTGAAGCGTACTTGACAAGATTCAACGCATTAATCACATCCAGGGAAACTTCTCTGAGATGATTCAGGGAAATAATGACATCCTCTATATAAAGGGGAAATGCGGGAAAAACAACACTTATTGTGAAATTGCAAATTCATCAAGCTAGAGAGCACACAGATGATAAGAGAATAGGTGAGTGCACAGTGCGAACCAGTCGAAGTATATTTGTCATAACAAGTAGTACCCACCATGGCACGACTAAATATTGGCGCACCAAGCCAAACCTGATGTAGGAGCATCGTCAGTAAGCACAAGTGGAGGACAGTTGGATACACACCAATGCGCATTTTGAAGATGTTTTGAAATTTAAAGATGAAACATTAATGTAATAGCTGAGAGGATGTAATTACTCTTAAATGTTTTGGGGATTGTACTGTAGATCTTGAGCATTGCTCACATTTGTCAGTTGGAGGCATTTAATGTAATAAATGTAAAGTAGTTGTAGTCTTTAATTTAAATAAGATAGCTTAGAGTTGTAGGAGGGAAAAATCAAGAAAGCTCCCTCATATGTATTGTATGATCATTCTTGATTGTAACAATAGAAGTTGTAGAGAAAGAGATCATAGGAAAGAAAAGAAGAACAAAGATTGTAGAAGTTGTTTGAGTAGATAGTTGTTGTTATAGAACCATGTACAGAATCACTTGAATTAATATAAGAAGGCTTTAATCCAATTTCATGTTGTTGTGGTTACTATTTGCATCTATTGAATGGTATGTTTACAGTTTGCCTATATGCTATGTTGCGCATTTGTTTCAATGTTTTATGTGTATGATTTCATGTTGAATGTATGAAGTCTATGAGGGGGAGATTATAAGTTTAAATTTATTCTCGTCCTAAGAATTCCTGCAAGGAGTGCAGTGAAAGTCCACAAGGAGTGTGTTGACAAGATTCTGAGTTTTATCTCAGAAAAGCTCAAGAGAGATAGAGTTGTTATTATACCAACAGAAGTGAAAATATAGCACAGAGCCATGCAAGGTGTGTGCAGGAAGATTGAGGTCTTATACTTTTCCAACCAAAAGAGTGGTTGAATAACTTCTGTCGCAAGGAGTGCTCAGAGTTGGAGTGTTTGGATAATCAGAGATTATCGTGAGGGTTGCAAGGAGTGCGTGCAAGAATCCCTTAGAATCCTTGAGTTTGTAGCAAGAATCAAGCTCATGAGGGATAGAGGCTTGGAAAGTCCAGAGGAAAGACAAGGATCGAAGTCACTTCGCAGAAACCAAGCTCAGGAGGAAAGATGCCAAGTTATTTGGTGAGGAGTCTTTGAGAGCCTAAATGGATGGTTGGAATTCTTGGAGGGAAAAACATCGATTTTCTATGGACCGTTGGATCCAGTAGATCAGCGGAAAGGATAAGGCCGATTTTGTTTCAACACTCGTAAGCTCAGGAGATATAGCAGTCGTTAGACCCAAAGGAGTGTGAGCCATTGATTGGGCACTTAGAAATATCGTCATCTCGGGAGTTGGGAGAGTGGAGGAACTTGCTACTTGGAGGTCGCGAATCACAAAATCCTGACGTGATCTGGACCATCAGATCGTGGGGAGTTCATGACCGTTGATCTATGGCAAGGAAATCATGAGTTCAGATATTAGGAAAAGGGATAAAGTCTACATCATGAATTCTCGATACACAAAATTCTAACATGCTCAAAGGTTGGGCCCCAGGTCGCAACCGAGGGTCACATCAGGAGAATTTAAGGGAGGAGATATGGACCCGCTAGCCCATTTCAGGATTTCATGAATCGGAGGAGTCAGGGTGCCTTGCAACGAAAGTCCCAAAATCGTGAAACCTGATGCGCCTTTTTGGGTTAAGTCTGTGGTCACGCCAGTGGTCACGTGGAGTGGGGGCTCGTGCCTAGTGCATGTTCATGCGGGTGGAGAATATAAAGGGATACTCATGGTTATATGTGTGAAGGGTTCCAACGGGGACCAAAGGAGCCATTTTGGCTTAGGAATTGGAAGATCCAAAGACCGGGAGGTCAGCGGACCTTGCTGAGGTGGGGGTCCGCATCAGGTGGTATCAGAGCTAACAATTTTTGTTTCCTGTAAAGAGAAGATAGAGAACAGGTGTGATTGAATTCTAAGTAGACAGATTGAAACAATGCCGCCAAGGAGACGTCAAGAGAGACCTATGCCCAATCCAGCCATGGAAAGGGAGATGAGATAACTTCATGCTCGATTGGATGCTATGGAGATAGCACAGAGGTGAACACCTGATACTAGATATATCAGCGAGGCCAAAAGTGAGAATGAAGTTGGAGTCAAAGAAGAAGTTGTATCCAAAGATGCTGCAGAGGAACATCTATTCAAAGTTGTTGCAAGGACAGGTTCCAGAGCTAAAATGGACATCCCGATGTATGAAGGCAACTTGAACGTTGAGGAGTTGCTAGATTGGTTTAGAGATCTAGATAAATACTTCGAATATGAGGATATCGAAGAAGATAATAAGGTAAAGCACGCTATCACTAGACTGAAAGGGCATGCAGCACTATGGTGGGATGAACTGCAGGTTGGCAGGCATTGCAAAGGAAAACAAAGAATCAAAATCTGGGACAGGATGGTCACCAAGATGAAAGACAAATTCATACCCAGAGATTATCAAATCAATTTGTTTCGAAGAATGCAGAATTTGAGACAGAAAGGGATGACAATGAAGGAATACACTGAGGATTTTTACAGACTTAACATCGAAGTTAGTCATCGTGAGAGTGATGATGAAAAATTTGCCAGATATATGAATGGCCTAAGATATGAGATTCAGGATGAGAAGAGCATGTTGACAATCAGGAATGTAGAAGATGCTTATCAGATTGCTTCAAAGGCATAAGTGAAATTGGCCCAAAAGCAAGGTCAAAGGGGCAGAGGTAGAAGTCAGAGTAGAGGCAAAGCAATTGCCCAGGATAGAGTACAGAAGCCCAATGATGAAGAAAAGAAACTTCATAACCACCTAGAAAGGGAAGGGAGCTCACAAGGAGGACAGTATGTCGATAGGAACAGTTTTTCTTGAGCAAGAGGAAGAGGAAGAGGCAGAGGAGGTGAAATAAAAAATTTTGTCTGTGGAAAGATCAGACACAAATCTTTTGGATGTCCCGATAGAAAAATGGATGGAGGAGGAGAAGCTCACATTTCAGAAGCGCAAAGGCGAAATTTTGAGGCAGAAGATGCAAAAGGTGGAAGATCCTTAATGATGAGGAAAATTCTCTTGAAGCCAAAGAAAGAGATGGAGAATCCAGTCTAGAGGAACAACTTATTTAGGACTACTTGCAAGACTAAGGATAGGGTATGCATGGTGATAGTTGACAGTGGAAGCATGGATAATCTAGTATTCACGGAGATGGTGGAAAAGATGGAATTGGAAACAATTGCACATCCAAGACCATACAAAGCTTTGTGGTTGAAAAAAGGACATCAGGTAATAGTCACTAAACAGTGTTTAGTTGAATTTAAGATAGGGGGATATAGATATGAGATCTTATGTGATGTTATTCCCATGGATGACTATCATATTTTGTTGGGAAGACCTTGGCAATATGACAGAAATGTTATTCATGACAGGAGAAAGAATACATACACCTTGGAGAAGAATGGTAGGACACATATGCTACTACCAATTGAGTACAAGAAGGTGAAAGAAGAAAGAAGAAATACTATACTTCTCATGAGTGGGAAGGAACTTCTGGATGAATTCAAGAAAGATGAATAAATGCAGTTTGTTGTGGTGAGAAAACCTAGAGTCATCTTGACTAGTACTTCAATAGATGATCTACCTAAGGAAATTCAGGAACTGCTGGAAAATTTCGCTAATATAGTGGTGGAAGATTTACCTTGTTCGTTTCTGCCCATCAGGAGTATAAGCCATCACATTGACCTTATACCAGGAGAAATTTTACCAAACAAAGAAATGTACAGACTAACACTGCAGGAGAATGAAGAAGTTAAGAATCAAGTCTAGGATTTGATGGACAAAGGTTTGATTAGAGAAATCTTGAGTCCATGTGTTGTACCAACAATGTTAAGTCCGAAGAAGGATGGTGGATGGAGGATGTGTACAAACTCGGGGGCTATAAAAAAAAATCACCATCAGGTGTAGATTTCCTTTACCCAGGATGGATGACTTGATGAATTGCTTGAGTGGGGCAAAGTTTTTTTCAAAAATTGATTTAAAGAGTGGATATCACCATATTAGAATGAGGGAAGGTGATGAATGGAAGACAACATTCAAGATGAATGAAGGGCTGTATGAATGACTTGTCATGACGTTTGGTTTGACGAATGCGCCAAGTACTTTTATGAGATTGATGAACAAAGTCTTGAAAGATTTCATTGGAAAAATTGTAATTGTATATCTTGATGATATACTAATCTTCAGTAAGACTGGGGAAGAACATTTGAGACATATAACTTCAATGATGAGAAGGTTGCAGCAAGAGAAGTTGTTGATAAATCTAAAGAAGTTGTATTTCATGAAGAGAGAGCATATTTATTTAGGTTTTGCAATCTCTTTGAATGAGTTGAAGATGGATCCTGAAAAGGTAAGAGCAATCAAAGAGTGGTCGTCACCAAGGAATATCTTTGAAGTCAAAAGCTTCCATGGACTAGCCAGTTTTTACAGGAAGTTCATCAGAAATTTTAGTGGGATTTGTGCACCAATGATGGACACAGTCATGAAAAGACATAAATCTATTCATTGGACAAAGGAAGTGGAGAAAAGTTTCAAGTTGTTAAAGGAGAAGATAATCGGATAGCCAGTTCTAGTTCTACCAGATTTCAGTAAACATTTCAAGTGAGATGTGACGCAAGTGGATTCATGATTGGAGTAGTCTTAAGTCAAGACAATAGACCATTTGCATACTTCAATGAGAAGTTGAATGATGCCAAGAAGAATTACTCCACTTATGATAAGGAATTTTATGCAGTCATACAAGCGTTGAAGAAATGGAGGCACTACCTGGTTCCGAAAGAGTTCATTTTGTATAGCGATAACCAGACCTTATAGTTTATAACCAGACAGGAGAAATTGAACCAGAAACATGAAAAATGGGTTGAATTTATGAATAAATTTATTTTTGTTATAAAGCACATTTCTGGAAATGCTAACAAGGTTGTTGATGCATTGAGCAGGAAATGTTTGATCCTGCAGGAGTTTCAAGTGGACCTTAGGTTTTGATAGTCTTAAGGAAATGTACAGAGATGATTCAGATTTTAAGGACGCTTATGAAGCATGGGAGAATCATGTTCTGAGAGACAGAAGCCAATGGATTGAATATTTAATTCAGGATGGATTGTTATTTAAAGGAAATCAGTTGTGTATCCCGAAGAGTTCTATGAGAGAAAACCTTTTAAAGGAAAAACATAGTGGGGGATTGGCTGGACATTTCAGTCATGATAAAACATTTGTGCAACTGAACAGTTTGTATTATTGACCAAGAATGAGGATGGATGTCAAGAAATTTGTGAACAGATGTAGAATTTTCCAACACGCAAAGGGGAAAAGACAAAATACAGGATTGTATCAACCATTGCCAATACCAGAGAGGTCATGGGACGCGGTAAGCATGGATTTTGTGTTAGGACTGTCGAGGAAATAGATAGGTTGTGATTCCATATTCATGGTAGTCGATAGATTCTCAAAAATGGCACATTTCATTCCATGTCATAAAACCAGTGATGCAACACACATTGCAAATCTATTTTTCAAAGAAGTTGTTTGACTTCATGGTTTACCCAAGAGTATTATTTTGGATAGAGATACCAAGTTTGTTGGTCATTTCTAGAGGACACTATGGAAGAATTTGGGGATAAATTTATCCTTTAGGTCAACATATCACCCTCAAACGGATGGACAGAATGAGGTAGTAAATCGAAGCTTAGGGGACTTATTGAGGAGTTCAGTAGCTGAACATCACAGCCAGTGGGATCAGATTCTACCGCAAGCGGAATTTTCATATAATGACTCACCTAACTGGAGCACGGGATAGAGCCCATTCCAGATAATGTATGGAATGCATCCAAGAGGATTATCTGAGTTGAGAGACTTAGAGAAGAGTGAATTTAGGAGTGTTGGAGCGAAATATTTTGCAGCAGAGATGCAGGAGCTCCGTAATAAGATTAAAGAGCGGTTGCAGAGTTTCAACCAGGAATACAAGCACAGAGCAGATCAACACATGAGAGAGCTTCAATTAGAAGTGGGAGATTTGGTCTTAGCACATCTAAGGAAAGAAAGGTTCCCAAGGGGAACATATAATAAGTTGAAAATGAAAAATATAGGGCCGTGTAAGATTTTGAAAAAATTTGAGGCAAATGCTTATGAGATAGAATTACCAGATGATGTGGGAATATCACCCATATTCAATGTAGCATATTTGTACCCTTGCAGAGTATATGAATCGAGAGGAGGAGAGAATCAAAAATAAATTCAGTGGGTCAAGAAGATGCCTGTAGCAGAAAATCCGCAGATGGAAAAGATCATTGATCAGAGAGTTGGTAGGAAAACCCAGAGGAAGTCATATTTTGAATATTTGGTAAAGTGGAAAGGACACCTGATTGAGGATGCCAGTTGGGAAAGTGAAGAAGACATATAGAAACATGGACAAATGGTGCAGGAGCTCATGGACAGGAGTCCATGAATTTTTCAGCCAGAGGAGTATGATGTAGGAGCATCACCAGTAAGTGCAAGTGGAGGACAGCTAGACACACACCAGCACGCATTTTGAAGACATTTTGAAATTTAAAGATGAAACATTAATGTAATAGATGGGATGATGTAATTACTCTTAAATGTTTTGGGTATTGTAATGCAGATCTTGAGCGTTTCTCGCATCTTCCGGTTGGAGGCATTTAATGTAATAAATGTAAAGTAGTTGTAGTTTTTAATTTTGATAAGATAGCTTAGAGTTGTAGGAGGGAAAACTCAAGAAATATCCCTCACATGTATTGTATGATCATTCTCGATTATAAGAATAGAATTTGTAGAGCAAGAGAGCATAGGAGAGAAAAGAAGAAAATATATTGTAGAAGTTGTTTGAGCAAATAGTTGTTGCTATAGAACCATGTACAGAAGCACTTGAATTAATATAATAAGGCTTTAATCCAATTTCATGTTATTGTGGTTATTGTTTGCATCTATTGAATGGTATGTTTACAGTTTTCCTATATGCTCTGTTACGCATTTGTTTCAATGCTTTATGTGTATGATTTCATGTTGAATGTATGAAGTCTGTGAGGGGGAGAGTATCAGTTTAAATTTCTTCTCATCCTAATAATTCCTACAAGGAGTGAAGTGAAGGTCCGCAAGAAGTGTGTTGACAAGATTCTGAGTTTTATCTTAGAAAAGCTCAGGAGATATATATTTGTTCTTATACCAACAAAAGTGCAAACATTGCACAGAGTCATGTAAGGTGTGCGCAGGGAGATCGAGGACTTAGACTTTTCCAACCAAAAGAGCGGTTAAAGAACTTATGTCGCAAGGAGTGCATAGAGTTGGAGTGTTTGGATAATCAGGGATTATCGTGAGGGTCGCAAGGAGTGTGTGCAAGAATCCCTCAGAATCCTTGAGTTTGCAGCAAGAATCAATCTCAAGAGGGATAGAGGCTTGGAAAGTCCAGAGGACAGATGAGGGTCGAAGTCACCTCGCAGAAACCAAGCTCAGGAGGAAAGACGCCAAGTTATTTGGTGAGGAGTCTTTGAGAGCCTAAATGGAAGGTTGGAATTCTCAGAGGGGGAAACATCGATTTTCCGTGGACCATTGGATCCAATAGATCAGCGGAAAGGATAAGGTCGGGTGTCTTTCAACACTTGCAAGATCAGGAGAGATAGTAGCCATTAGACCCAGAGGAGTGTGAGCCATTGATTGGGCACTCTGAAATATCGGCATCTCAGGAGTCGGGAGAGCGGAGGAACTTGCTACTCGAAGATCACGAATCGTGAAATCCCGACGCGATCTGGATCATTAGATCGTTGGGGAGTTTAGGACCGTTGATCTGTGGTGAGGAAGTCATGAGTTCGGATATCGAGAAAAGGGAGCGAGTCTACATCGTGAATTCTCGATATGAAAAATCTCGACGTGCTCAAAGGTTGGGCCCCAGGTCATAGTTGAGGGTCACATCAGGAGAATTTAAGGGAGGATCTAGGGACCCACTAGCCCATTTCAGGATTTCAGGAATCAGAGGAGTCGGGGTGCCTCACAATGAAAGTCCCGAAATCGTGAAACTTGACGTGCCTTTTTGGGTTAAGTCTGTGGTCATGCTAGTGGTCACATGGAGTGGGGGCTCACACCTAGTGCATGTTTGCACGGGCGGATCATATAAATGGATACTTGTGGTTATATGTGTGAAGGGTTCCAGCGGGGACCAAAGGAGCCATTTCATCTTGGGAATTGGAAGATCCAAATACCGAGAGGTCAGCGGACCCTGCTGAGGTGGGGGTCTGCATCAAAATAGCAAGGAAAACTAGAAGCATCCTTAGGGAACTATACGAAACCGCGGAGGCAAAGCAAGAAATGGCATAGAGAGAGGGAATTTTCGATGTCGATGCAATTCCCTCCCCACAGATCGAACCAGTAAGCGCTACATGGATCGAGGAAGAAGTACAATCCCCAACGATGGTCGGCATGGAAATCGATTCACACGATAGTGCGCAGGGCTGAGAAATAGTCAACATAGGAAATCTACAGTGACCTGTGAGGGCCGAAGTAGCCCACAGAACAAATGAGGACACCAGCCACCAGACAGAGGTTGCGGCGCTAGGACCACAACCTAGGATAGGGTCCATGCAGCAACAAGAAAGGTTGGTAAAATACATAACCAGGCAGCCAGACTCGGGTGCATAGGATAGACAAGCAGAGGCTGGGACCTCTAGCGTGTCAGTAAGAAAGGGAAAATAGCCCATGGCACGGTCCCCGCACAAGAATCGTGACATAACAATTGTATTATCGCGCATTTCATAGGGGGTGAAGGCCAGGCCGACCTTACTAGGTGTT
>ML790968.1:382005-406599 GCA_009831015.1 Picea engelmannii
TTCTACAGGGATATGTTGATTCAGATATGGCAGGTGATAAAGACAGTAGGAGGAGCACCACAGGGTATGTTTTTACTATAGGTGGAATAGCAGTAAGTTGGATTTCGAAACTGCAAAAGGTTGTTGCACTTTCAACAACAGAGGCAGAGTATGTTGCTGCTACAGAGGCTAGTAAAGAGATTATTTGGTTACAAAGGTTTATGGAGGAATTGGGAAAGAAGTAGGAGAACAATCGGTTGTACTGTGACAGTCATATTTCCATTCACCTTGCAAAGAACTCGGCCTTCCATTCGAAGACTAAGCATATACAGTTGAGGTACCATTTCATACGATCTTCCTTGGAAGATGGACAATTGAAGCTGGAAAAGATACAGACTAGCCAGAATCCTGCAGACTTGTTAACAAAGGCAATAACCAGGGAGAAACTGAGTTCCTGCTCAGTTTTAGTTGGTATTCAAGAATGAAGATGAAAATGAGAAATTTTCCAGGTCCAAGAAGGTTCAGAGTCCAGCATATACAACAACGGTGGAGTTGTTGAGATCAGTCTCCAAGTGGGATATTGTTGGTTGTGGAGCCTGATTATCTTCATGATTCAGAGGTCCTTGATTTCAGCCATGTTTATACCCCATGAATTATTTACACCCTAGAAGTATGTACACTCTTCCACGCGGGGGAGTGCAGAGGGGGGGTACCCCCTTTGCGGGGTCCAAGGGGGCTATCCCCCCGGCTGGGGGCAAGCAGGGGTTCGGGGGTGAAGCCCCCGAAGCAAAAAATTGCCTTGTAAAAGTATATTGTAATTTCATTGTAAATCTGGACCGTTCATTATAAGGTCGCAAATCTAACGGTAGAGATTATGTTAGGGTTTTTTTCCCTAGAAGGCAACCCTCTTTTATGAGGGAAATGTATCGTGGCTATGGTTGATGGTGAATATTGTATTCTGAGAGAGGAGACTGTGAGAGAAAGAAGAGGAAGTTACAGCGGGTTTTGTTGTAGGTTGTATCCCTTCATTTGCTGGATAATAATAAAGGAAGGACCTGGCAATTTCTCTGGTGGACGTAGCCCACACTGGGTGAACCACATAAATCTGTGTCTCTCTTGTATTGTGTGTCTTATGTGTTTTGTTTCTGCATTTGTTTTATTTTATTGCTCCGCGGTCCTGTTTTTCTAACACTAGGATGCGAGGAAAGGCTAAGGTATTCGGACCACGATGTGGCTTATGATGGAAAATTCCTATAATTTGCACAGGAATTCTACATGGATAGTATAGGCACAGGACCGTTTGGAGATCCTATGATGCAACCAAAAGAATGGGCAGTAGGTCTGTAGAACACATGGATCCTAAACTTAGTGGAGATTCCCCACTTCGATAGGGGAAAAGAGGTAAATAACTACGTCAAGAAGTTCATGGCAATCCTCCATGGAGCTTCCTATGGATGGAGGAGCCCATCTCCATTGACGTGGTATAGATTTTGTTCATCACAGGTCTATCGTCAATGGGAGAGAGTCTCGCGCGGTACCTAGATGACAAGACAAAAGAGAAGGCTCTTTCCAAGGAAATGAAGAAAACATACGGTACAGAGAGGGGCTCACGCAGGATCATAATTAAAAGAATCAGTGAAGCAACCACCCAGATGGCCACAAAGATCATGGAATGCAAACTTCTAAGGAAGTGTTGCAAGGAGGAGGTCTTGGTTGGGGTTGTCACAGTTGCATCCCAGTGCGCCAATGGCACCATGCTTAGCTGAGCTCCCTATCTGTTGAACCTATTCCTCGATGACTGCAAAGATGCACAGGACTTGGGGACAGAGTTCCATTGCTCATGGCTATTAATTTTGATAACGCTAATCGGGTGGAAGGAGCCCCCATACACATATCTTTGCGACAGAATAGGTCGTTTCCATAGAGCATGATATACATCAATGGGGAGCACTTCGGACCCTAAGAGAAGAAGTGTCAATGCAGGTACCCTTGTGTGGTACTTCAATGACATCCAAGAGAGCATAGCCAATACATGGAGAATCACTCTGGAGGTTGTCTCTCAGTACCAAGGAATAGAAAACTTCATAGCTACATACCACAACATGTGGATCCAAGCGCGGAAGGATACAGAGAAGGAATGGTTGTAGCTGTGATGCTGCATCAGTTTCAAAGAGGTGGAGATGGAAATGTGGGACTAGAAAGATGACTAGAAGATCTCAGTTATTACTAAGGAAATACCAACGTGAAAGGAAGTAGAAGCAAGGTCACCTAAGACAATTGTAGGAGACAGCGTTGTGCCTAAAAATATGACACAACAGGGGAAGCCTAGTCAGAAATCGATGCAACATAAGAAGGGGAGTGATCCAAAGAAGGATGCACAGGCAGGAAAGAAGGACATTGCCCCGATGCAAGAAACACAAGGAAAGGGGGACACATCGACACAATAAACCCCCTCAGCAAACTCCCCACAAGAAACAGGGCCACCCAAGAGGCCAACTATACACACATGAGGGAACAAGAAGGCCAAGGTGCATAAGCAGCTGCCCAAACAAAAAATTACTGAGGACAACATCGACCTCGTTGTAGAAAGAGTACAAGATCGCACAACTGAGGAATTCGAAGAGGCCCAACACCAATGAGGGAGAATAAAAAATGAGTTAGCAGACATAAGGTAGGTCATGGAGAAAATAAAAGTAGCACAAAGGCCTGAAAGGGGAGTAGATCCCTTCCCCACAGCAACAGAAGTAGAGGCAAGGATCGCGTCGAACGAACAAGGCACAATCCAAACCATAGCACAGGCAAGTCCAAAATTCCAAATTACATCAGGCATGTCGCAGATGGACGAAGCCAAATCCCAGACACCACAGAAGGATCTGCCACATGTAGAGTTGGTACTATCAAGGATACCAACCAAGGCACTATACAAGCTTCAATTCAGTGTCGCGCGGGAAGTGCAATCATGTGCAAGGACGGATGCGGTGAAATTGCAAGAAACAAAGAATGGCAGGGACGCCTTGGAACTGGTAGTCAAGAAGGTCAAGATCGAAACAAGGGAGGAAAAAAAACGTGCAGATAAAATGGAAGAGGGACTGACAGCGGTTTATAATCGCATCCCAAACAACGCACAAGTACCGGAAAGAAGCACAAAGGAGAAGATCAATCTCATCGTACAAACCATTGATCAGTACAAATAGGATATTGAGGAGCTAAAGGAAAGGATTAACCCTATGAATCCTCCCGAGGTGCAAGAAAAGAGGAAACAAGAAGTTGCACTCATAATAGCTAAGTTGGAGAAACAAGAAAGCATAACAGAATAATTGTTTGAGAGAGACACGTAGTTATGGACGATCCTTGAAGAGGATGAGAAGGTCCAAAAGTGGTACTAAGAAGAGGAAAGAGTCAGTGCTTCCATAAAAGAGCTCAAACAAAGGCAGAAGACAATGAGCATCATGGAGCACTTGAAGGGAACTCAAGATATGAAGAAGTTTCAGTCAGATTTGAAATCAACGCAGATGCATAAGCAAGAGAGATAAGCAAAAGTGGAACCCATCCAAGAATAACAAGAGCATATGATCGTGTAGTTGGAGGAGGAAAATAAAATATTGGCACAAGAACAGACAGAGGGTGCAACACTAATCCAGGAGGAGATCAAACTGAATCAGTGGAGGTGCTAACACAAAAATCCATGCAGGTCAAGGAAAGAGGAAGGGAACTAGCAGACAAGTTCCACATTTTGGAGACAACAGTAGAAGGAGCGTGCACTAACTAAGTGGCTCGGGATGAGCCACATGTCAGTGTTGGGGGCATGTTGGGCGCAGGCCTATTTTGAGGAAATACCCAATTTTGGTAAGTAAAGGCCTAATTTTGGAGAAGAACAGCTGGCAGGAAAAGCAACACGTGCGGGGAAAATCTGCATGCAAAGGAGGAAAGCATGCAAAGTGTGCAGGAATGAAAATCTAACCATGTTAGGGTTAGGGTTTTGGTAAGAGATTGTAACGGCTAATAAGCTTGTAAAATAGTATAAATAAGAACCTAGGAGGTCTAGGTCAGGGTTTCGCTGGTTGGTTCTGATCTGTTTGGATACTATTTTAGTTCAACTATTGTAGTTCTAATAATTTTGTAAGTTTTTGAGTTGTAGAAGAGTCAAGTAGGTCAGATATTGAGAGTTAGATCACAAGCTGAGGAGCCTGGTGTGATCTAGTCCTTCTCATAGAAAATATTAAACCCATTTTATTCATGTAAGGAGAAAGATGTAATGTGTGTAGCGCTATATTTTGTAGCAAACCTAATAAGAGAGAAGATAATCCAGATCTTTTTGGATGTAGCCCAGTAGGGGGTGAATCACGTTAAAACATGTTTTATCTATAATGTCTCTTGCATATTTACCTTATGTCATTAGTTATATTATGAATGGATGAATGAATGATTGAGTTAGATCTATTAGAATGCATGCCTAGGCTTAACAGATGAATGAATCTTAGGAATAATAGAAAGAATAATTAGATCAAGGCCTGAAGAAGATAAAATACAATCCCAGATCCCCACTAATTCCTAGATTGCAAGCACCTAAGCATTATAGCCACCCATAGAACTATCTCTGGTGATACTGCGCAGTGCACTCTGTGTGATGTCTTTCCTTCTATTTTACCAAGAGGGCCGATAGTTTTAGAGGTTTTTTTTGGAAACTTGTTCAAATATGAACCTGGGTCAGCCCAAGAAGCAGAAAGAGAGATATTAAACCCAACAATATGAATATGAAATGGAAGGGCCCAATTGGGACCTTGTAGCATAGGAGCAGTTGAGAGTTTTTCTTTTATTGTTTCAAATTCTTGTTGACAGTTTAGAGTCCAACAATAATCTATATATTTGGATAGCAGGGTAAACAAGGGAGAAGTTATCTTACTGAAATCCTTGATGAACCTCTTGTAGTATTCTGAATGTCCAAGAAAACTTCTGATATCTTTTGGTTTCAAAGGGGTGGGAAGTAATGTGATGATTTTAACTTTATTTTTGTCTACTTCAATCCCTCTAGAGGACAGATGGTGTCCTAACAAAATCCCTTCATTTATCATCATATTGCATTTTTCATTGATAAGGGATATGTTTATTTCTCTACATATTTGGAGAACTTTATCCAGATTGTCTAAGGCTTCATCAAAATACTTCCCATAAGGGGTAAAGTCATCCATATAGATCTCAACTTCATCATGGATGAGTTCTAAAAATATGTTGAGTGTTTATCTTTGGAAAGTGGTTGGGAAATTACATAGGCCGAATGGTAGGACTTTGTAAGAAAATGTTCCCCAGGGACAAGTAAATGTTTTTTTGTCCTAATCTTTAGGTCTAATATGAATTTGATTGTATCCACTAAATCCATCTAGGAATGAAAAGTATTATTTCCCAGCTAAGACATCCAAGACTTGGTCAATGAAGGGTAAGGGCAAATGGTCCTTTCATGTAGCCTTGTTTAAATCTCGGTAATCCACACATATCCTGCATTTTCCATTCTTTTTCAGAACAATAAATAGAGGAGAGACCCATTCACTATCTGAAATTAGATATATGAACCTGGAATCTAATAATTTTGTAAGTTCTTATTTAACTATATCTTTCATTGCAGGGTTCATCCTTCTTTGGGGCTTCCTAACAGGTTTTCATTCCTCTTTGATATAAATATGGTGAGTACAAATAGAAGGAGCCTTTCATGTCCTTATAATCCCATGCAAAATATTCAATGTTTCTTTTCAGCGCATCTAATAACTTTTGTTCTTGTTGAGTAGTAAGTTTATTGTTGATTTTGAGTGTTTTTGTAGGGCTGATCTCTATGGTTTTGACAGATGGGTCTTCAATATCAGTAGTGAATAGGTTTGTCCATAATTTTGTTTTATTTCCAACAGAAATTTCATATCTATTCTCATCATTTATCCCTTCTATTTTCACATCAGAGGGATATTGGTTTTGCAGAAAAATTTCAAGGAAAGTGTCCTCATCAATTGTACTACTAGCCAAGGTTGTGTTGATTATGTAGATGGGATAGGTAGTTGTTTGTGTCAGATATTCTTCTTCTTCCACCCACATTGGAAGGTTTTCTGCTATCAAAGGTTGGGAAGGAGGATAAATAACAATCTGCTTTTGGGATAGGCCATCAGTTATAGTCATGTTGTGTACCCTACAACCAATGTATGCATATGTTGTGTCCATCCAAGGCCTCCCCAAAATGAGAGGGTATCCATTGAATTGAGACTTGGTTTGAAGGACTAAGAAGTCAATAGGGTACTCCCAAGACTCAATAGAGATTATGATATCTTCCAACATTCCTTCAGGTTTGACTGTGGATCTATCTGCAAGTTGAAGGATAGTGGGAGTATCTCTCAAGAACCCCTAAAGGTTGAGTTTTAACATAGCATCCTTGCTCATAACATTGATGACAGCCCCTAAATCTACGAGAGTATTTTGGATCAAGTTTTTGTTGATGTGAAAATTCACTAAAGGGATTCTTGGTTCCAGGTACTTAGGTACAATTAACTTCCCAAGCATAAGGTTAGCTAGTTTTCCAATAACATTTATGGTGGGGGCATCTTTTATTTTTCTCCCTAGCCTTTTGATGCACTCCTCTTTGATAAATATATTGAAAATGGGCACATCTTTGATGTCTTGTAAGATGGGTATATTTATGCACAAAATCTTGAGTTCTCCTAAAAGTTTGTTCTCTTCAAATGTATAGGTTTTCTTTTCATTTAATCTTTTGGGATAAGGAGGAGTTTGTGTTTGGGGTGGGGTAATATATTCTTTCTCAAATTCTACATATTTTATAAGCTTTGGTTGTTGTTGTACGACTTTTCCTGATCTATGATCTCTTGCACTTCTAAGGAATAAGTCTGATAAGTTGTTTCATTGTTGTACACAAGTTGAACTTGCTTGTTATTCATATTTGGAGTAGGTTGAGAAGGTAACTAAAGTTGTTTAGGAGGAACACTATTTTGAGTAGTGTTTTTGTGTTGAGGAGGAGAAGGAATTAATGCAGGTTGTTGAAAATTGTGTGGCCTTCATCCTTGTAGAGGTTGACTCCACTAGGGGTTATGATTTTGAGGCATGCTAGGAAAGGATTGGTATGGAAGAGGAATTGGTGGTCCTTGATATTTCCAAGGATTTATATTTGTCCAAGGAGATGGATTGGGATTATACCATGGTTGAGGATACATTTGAGTATTTTATGCACCAAACTTTTGAGCAAGATTGAAATTCAAACCTGTTTGGAAGGGTCTTGGTGCTCCATGCCTCCTTTGATTGATGAAGTATTGTGATTCCACATTCTCCTCTACTCCTAAAAATGTAGCTTTCAATCCTGGAAAATAAGGACATTTGTTAGTTGGATGATTTTCTTCACAAATACCACAAACATATATAAGGTCTAGAGGGAACTCATTTCTAGGATGCTTTTTAGTGCATTTAGGGAAATAGACAACCAATGCCTTCTCTACTTCCTCTTGTTTCTTCTTGATATACAAAGTATCCATTTACATGGCTAAAGAATGCAAAATATCTGTTTTCATATCTTCTGTCAACCCTCCTAATTCATTTTTTATATGAGTAACCAAACCTATATTACTTCTACCTTTCTTTCTTGAGGACCTTGAATGGTTCTTGAATATTCTTTTGATATCATCATAGTCCAATTGATAAATATCTCCATTGGATAGGAGATTCAATGTTTCCGTGAGATCCTCTCTTACTCCTCTTAGTAAGACAACCTTGAGTGAGTCTTCATCCAAAGTACAATTTTGAGTTCTTTTGTAGCTTAGTTGAAATCTCTCTTGAAAGTATTTTAGAGATTCATCAAGTCCTTGAGTCATTATGAAAATATCATCCCTTGTGTCCCTTTCTCTACAATAGTCTTTGTATTTCTCACTGAAGGTATTTTTCATTTGATCCCAAGTTGTGATACGATTTCCCTCTAGGCTCATAAACCATGTTAGAGTTGAATCCTTCAAGGTAGAAGGAAAAAGTTTGAGCTTTTGTTCATCAATAGTATAATCATATGTCCTGCATATAACTACAAACTCAAACAAGAAAGTGTCAGGATCTTTAGAAAAAAGCCCATGAAAATGAGGTAAGGCAAAAGGATTAATATTTTTCATCGTTTTCCCTCCATTATATTCTCGAATGGGAAACTCAAATATTTCTACCATATCTTCTTCACTAGACATGACACGCAGTGAGGGAGATTGACCCTCTTCTGAAATATTTTCAAAATCTCTATCTTCCCTTTCCAAGAAACTTTCAAGTGTTTCAGGACCAATCTCTAGATTGCTTGGACCTGTTTTCAGGGTGGGGGCTTTTCGAAAAAAAAATCCTTTCCTATCTCTAGGTCTAGTCATTCATGAAATTAAATAAAGTAAAATTGTATTTTTCTGTTTTTTCTTCAAAAAAAAAGAGTGTGACAAGGAACTAACAATACTCACTCGAAGTGAAAGCACTTGGGATTTTACATTATAGAAATCTTATAGTGAGGTTGGCCTTGTGACTAAGGTATCTTTTCTAGTTCTCTAAGTCACACAAAAGAAAACAAAAAGGGAAATGATATGTAGACTTTAGCACCTCCCCGACAACGGCGCCAAAAAGTGATGGCCCTAGGAATAGTAGAAATAATACTATTGTGTCCTTGGATCCTTACTTTACTTTGTCAACCTGGGGTTCGTACAAACTTGAGAGGTGTTGTGTAATGTATAAGCAGTGTGCACTGATAATAGTATAGGTCCGAGACTAATCAAGGGTTGGAATGCATGAAATGGTGCAGGAAATTGAAATGACAAAAATAAACTTTAAACTATTGTTGAAAGCACCCCAAATTATAAGAACAAGTAATCTAGATTTGCTGAAAAAAGGAATTTAATCTAAAATCATACTAAACCATAAAGAGAAAAATAAAAGAAAAAGATGAATTCTTTCTAGTTTATGACAAAAAAATGTAATTAAAGAAAGATAAACTAATGCATGAACTAAACAAGCTATTTTATGTCTAACCCTTGGATAAAAAACAATCCATATGTCTTTTTATTGTTTATTGTTGTTTTCATAAAAAGAATATTAAGATAAATTGAAATATAGATCTAAGACAATCCTACATGAAGTTTCTACATGAGTTGTAGAGTTTCTATAGGAAACTTCTACATGAAGCCAAAAAGAAGCCTAAAAATATAGTGTAAGTCTTTTGAAGAATCAACAAAGCTAGACTATAATCAAATGGAATAGATCTGAGGTTCTTCTCCTTGGAAAGACACCCAAGAGTGTTCCAATAGGTTGTTGAATCTTTCTACATGATACCTGTTGTAACTAACCAATTAATGATAGCTTGAAAGAAATGAAAACTAATCATGAAAAACTACATTAATATTCAAAAGAAATGAAATTCTAACTAATCATTATCTTAACATGCAAGGAAATGAAGAAATTACAGCAGGATCCTTGAGCCCTCTTTTGTGGGCCCTACCCAAGAAGCACAAGGATCCTTGAGAAAAATCTAATAAGATGAAAATAAGACCATATTTATTCCATTAACATCAGTAGTACACCAAGAGAAAAAAGGCCCTAAGTCTCCAACAAAAGTCTTCAGAGAAAAATCTCAATACAATATTATAAAAAAATCTATCTCCTGCTCTCCTAGACTAGAGGTCTATATATAGTCTTGAGATTTCGACCTCTTTTCTTAGATTGAGGAGATAAGTGGAGAAATAGGGGATCTCTTTCAATCCCATTTGGATCTCAAACTATTGTTGGCCAGGAGTGGATATTAATGAACAAAGAGTGCTCTAGAGGTAGGTGGGGACAAGGTCCCTTGATTCTTGGCTGACATCACTCTAAGGGAGACAAATCCCTTTTTTTTAGGATGTTGGAACCGTTAAGCTCTCTTGATTCATGGAGTTTAACCTAATTGATGCTACACACATCTTTTGTCATAGATATTAGAGAAAAAAGGTATGATATACACAAAATTCCACCTCAAAACACATTTACTAAGCAACATGCAAAAATATTCATGACTTACTATTAAATATGGTCAAAAACAAGAATTAATTCATATTATGGTCGAAAAAATGTGCCTATGATGAGCCTTTGAGATAGGAAATAATTGGGCTCATCAAGGATGTTGATGGAAAAATCAAGGAGCATGCTCAGTGGTGTCAGGTTAGGACAAGAATCCTAGGCAAAGGTAGTGGGTATGGACTGGTAAGAAACCCTCTATTGAACATCTCAGAGCATTTGGTTGTGATGCTTATGTACATGTTCCAAAGGAAAATAGGAGTAAGATGGATAATAAAGATGAAAAGTGTATCTTTATTGGTTATAAAGATGGTATGAAAGGTTATAAGCTTTGGAAACCATAAACTAAACCTTGAAGATTGTTTACAGTCGGGATGTTGTGATTAGAGAAGTTAAAGATGTTCCCAAGTAAGAATTCCTACCAATGCAAGAAGAACCTGAGAAAATAGAGTTTGAGTTGGATGATGCAAAATATTAATCAATGAAAGAAGATGAATCAGAAGAAGAAGAACCTCATACTCCAGTATTGAGGATGTCAATAAGGGAAAGAAGGAAACCATAAAGGTATAGTCCACCTAATTTTTGTGCTATTTTTTCTTTAACTATTACTAATAATGATCCCAAAACTATTAAGCAGTGAATTCAGAGGATAGTAAACTCTGGAAGAAGGCCATGGTTGAATAGATGGGTGCCTTGGATAAGAATGAGGCATGGGATCTATTTGAGTTGCCAACTGGAAGAAAGGCCATTTGCAGCAAATGGGTGTTTAAGAAAAAGTTGAATGCAGAAGGAAAAGTGGAGAAATACAAAGCTCGGTTAGTAGAAAATGGTTATTCCCAGGTAGAGGGAATTGACTTTGGTAAAAAAAAATCTCTTGTTTCCAAGTTAACTTCTATTATATTTATTTAATCTATTGCTACTACCTTTTATTTTGAAGTAGAATAAATGGATGTAAAGATAGCATTCCTATATGGGGATCTAGAAGAAGAAATCTACATGAAGCAGCTACAAGGATTTGCAGTGAAGGGAAAGAAAGAGTTGGTTTATAATCTAAATAAGTCACTATATGGTCTGAAGAAATCACCTAGGATGTGGTACCAAAAGTTTGACACATACATCCTTAGACTAGGATTTGTGAGAAGCAGGGTTGATCACTGTGTATATTCCAAGCAGGTTGGTAATCACTTCATTTAAGTAGGGTTGTATGTTGATGACATGTTGTTGGTAGGAAATAACATGGATGTTATCAAGGAGGTGAAATCACAACTATCCTCCAAATTTGACATGAAGGATATCGGTGTTGCTAACTTCATTCTAGGAATGTAGATTAAAAGAGATCGTGCAAATATGAAACTCTAGTTGAATTAGAGAAAATATGTTGAGGTTGTATTACAGAGGTTTAATATGCAAGAAAGTAAATCAGCCAAGGTTCCTATTCCTATAGGTGTAAATTTATCTATAGATCAAGGTCCCAAGACACAAGAAGAGGAAGAGGACATGTCCCATGTTCCATATGCTAGTGTGGTTGGAAGCTTGATGTATGCAAAGGTCTATACTAGACTGTACATTGCACATGCAATGGGAGTTTTGAGCAAGTATATGTCAAAACCAGAGAAGGAACATTGGACAACGGTAAAGAGGGTTTTTAGGTATTTGTGTGGCACTTATATATATGGATTGTGCTATCAAGGAAGACCAGGATTAGATAGAGTGTTGGACATACATGGGTTTTTTGATGCAAACTAGGTTGGAGATATGGATCGTAGAATATCTACAAGTGGGTATGTGTTTAACCTATTTGGAGGAGAAATTAGTTGGATGAGAAAAAGATAGGTTGTAGTGGCACTCTCAAGTTACTACAAAAGTTGAATACATGGTAGCCACTCATGCAAGCAAGGAAGAAGTATGGTTGCAGAGATTATGTTCAGATATTGGGTTGGTGCAACAAGAATTAAGGTTAGATTGTGGCAGTCACAGTGCAATCTTCCTCGAAAAGAATCAATCTTATTATTCAAAGAAAAAGAAAATTGATGTTCAGTGTCACTTTGTGAGAGACATGGTTGAAGACAATAAGGTTGACACTTTGAATAATGTTGTGGTTTCATGGATAAAGTCAGTGAGCTCCAAGAAGTTAGTTTGGTGTAGAGAAACAATGGGAATTGTTGCCATAGATTGTTGACTATGTAATCATGTGACCCCCTGTATGCAAAGAAAACAACAATTGGGAGAATGTTGGGTAGGTATTATATTCTTTGAATGTGTGTGGTGTGGTGCATTAGAATTAATGATTGTGTTTGGTGATCCCTCTATAGTAATTCTCTTTGTGTCGTGTGTGCCGAGTGCTTTCCTAGGGGGGCTAAGAATGCCCCTCCCCCCCCCCTCGGATTACATGGAGCATTCAGCTCTGGGCAGTAGCCTAGAGCCGACAGGGTTAGGGGCAACGTCCCGAAATTTGTTTTTAGGTAGTTTTTTTTTTTTCGTGTTTTTTCTATTTTGAGCATTTTTCTAAATTGATCCTGGATTAAGGGATTAGTGTTTTGGTATTTGTAAAATATCTAAAAAAAATTATGTATTGTATTTTGAATGGTGAAATTAATACAATGAAGAGTTGAGAGGTGTAGCACCGAGGAAGGATGGTTTTCTCCTAGTTAAGAGTTTCCCGTGTAAATATTTGTGTACTATGCGTATGAGCCATTAATTAATTTAGATTTTTCTTAGAATCTATAATCATTTCTTTACTTCACAGGTTTAAAATTTACACCTCATTGTAGTGTTTCCCTAGTTTATCCATTTCTCATTCAAAACCCTAGTTTATGAAAGGAGGCCATTAGTATAGTAGCCATCTACAACTAGAGGAGGAGAGCAGTAGCCAAGGCCACACACTCAGGGAAGCAAAGAACCCTCCCAAGGAGAGACAACCAGAGGATCCAAGTTTTCAAATATTTCTCCATAGGTGTACATGTAAAAATTTGTTTCATTGGGTAATGAAGATTTGATGTATTCTTTGCATTTACTAGTGTTCATGTTTAGTTTTTGTTGCATGTCTTTTATTTTCACATAATAGAAGAGATCTTAGGATATATTTCTATATGGAAAGATGGGATTTTTAGTTTTCTAACCTCATTTGTCCGTAGCTTTGTAGCAACCACAAAGTTTTCATATCTTCTCACCCTTGTTGCACATTTGCACCAACATCCACTAAGTAGATGATTGAGTGGTACATTACGTATTGGGTTGGTTGGTTGGTTCAACTAAAGAAATTGACTAGTGCATAGAATAAGGTGGAGTTTGAGGAGTCTTTTATGCTTCTAACCAATATATGGACCTCATATTCCTTAATTCAAGGGAGTTGGTTACATATTGGTGTTATACAAGATGGATTTACAGGTTGATCTACATGATTGTGTAGTGTATGAAAACATTTTGGTTTCTTATGCTTCTATGTGTGTTGAGTTATTCTTATTTGTGCTTAAGTGTTGTTATGGTGTCCTTAAATACCACCTCCTCTTATATTGCTTATCTCTTTGATATACCTAATTCTTTGATTCTCCAAGATGGTATCAGAGATATTGGTTTGAGACCTAGACTATTGTCTATGAGTCTTTTGAAGGTTGTTGATTCGATGTGCTCTTGATGATTCATAATTGTTTGGTAGATTGACTTGGTGTTTTGACTTGAAAATTGAATCAATGATTAAATATTTAGATCAACATCATGTGTTCTAAGAGAGGAAATATGATTTTGGATGGCCATAATTATGGAATATGGGCACAATGTATGGAGAATTTATTAAAGAGTAAGACACTTTGGTAGTTCACAAAGAATATGGTTCCAGATCTAAAGGATGGCCAACCCAAATTTGACATCGATAGGAAGAAAGAAAAGACTAAAGGATTTATAGCAACCTACACCTCTAGGGAGATTCGCTTTCATACAAACATGATTGATTGTTTAAATGAAGTCTAGAAGAATTTGAAGACTCTATTTGATAAGACCTGTGAAAGTTACATTATGCATATTGAGAAAGAGTTGATCTCTCTAGATCCTCTCTCCTTTGACAGAATTGAAGATTACTCTGTTCACGTGAACGAAATTTAGTTGGAATTGGGTTAATGTGGAAAGGATTTTCCAAAGAAAGATGGTCAACTTGTAGAACTAATCATGATATTGTGTATTACACTGGACATTTCATGCTATTTGGGATTCTAGAAAAGAGGATGGTCAGGATTATTCCTTTCATTCTTTATGTGGTTTGCTAATTAGGGAATAGGAAAAAATGCTCGATGAAGGGAAACTTGAAGTTATGAAACAAGTCCATTTGCTAAAGGGAAAAGGTTGATAGAACTATAGGGAAAGAGGTTGAAAATGTGATCAGGAGAAATAATGGGATTTCATTGACTAGAATGTTAAGAAGAAGGATGGTGATTAGAATTTAACTAAGAAGGGGAAGAAGAAGAAAACTAGGAATTACTGCATAAAATTGGGACATATGGAGAAGTATTACTAGCAAAAGACTAATAATCTAAAGGAGAAAGTGAAGAAGCTTAAAGTACATGTCTTGAATATATGATAAACTGACCTACAACACCAAACTTTATAAGGTAAGGTAGATAACTATACATTTTTTGTTAATTCTTCTCAAGCCTTGAATGCTCACACTTCTCAAAGTTAGTGGATAGTTGACTCTAGTTGTACACATCACATGGACAAATATGCTTCTCTCTTTTCTTCATTAAGTGAAGATACAAAAAAGGAAATCTTTGTAGCATGTGATTATGCACTTAATGTTATTGGTTGTGGCAAGATTGAATGTCAAAATGGAGTGTTTACTAATGTAAATCATGTACCTATTTTGACTATTCATTTGTTATTTGTACCCCAATTCACCCAAGCTGAGAAAATATTGATTTTTGGCCAAATCGGTTGTTGTGAAAGACATGAAAAATAACTTTGAAGTTGTATCTGGATGTATTCTTGAACTTAAGGATAGACTGTATAAGTTTTGTGGCCTTGTCAAAAATAATCCAAGATCGACTACACTCATATCTCAAACTAATAACTAAAGTAAAACTTGCCATTAATGAATCAAACATCTAAATTTTAGAAGCTTGGAACTGATGGTGAAAGATAACCTAGTTACTAGACTAACTAAGGTTGTTCCACCTAATGGAGCATGTGAAGGGCATAGCATCACTAGGTTTCCTTTGAAACATGGAAGGCTTGGAGAGAAAAGACTCAACTAGAACTTGATCATAGTGACTTGATTTTTCCAAGTATACTTGGGTCTATTCCTTGAAGAATAAGAGTCATATCTTTGAAAAATTCATGTAATTTAGGGCATTAGCTAAAAATAAATGCATTGGACCTATGAAATAGTTAATACCAAACAATGGTGGAGAGTATGTCAACAATATTTGAAAATTACTTGTCATGGCATGGTACCTCTTGGCCAAGGTCTAACACCAAGTTTTGGGTAGAGGCTATTTACTAATCAAATCACCTTCTAAACCTAATTTTGACTAAATTTGTATGGGATATGAACCTAGTTGATAAATGGAGTGGGAGAAAAGAATTAGTTGGACACCCTATAACCTTTGGATGCATAGCATGGACTCATTTTCTATATGATAAAATAATAATCCAAATGCAAAGATTCATTCTTGTATTATGATGGGATACTCTAAAGAGTCGAAGGCCTACAAATTGTTTGATCTAGTCAAACAAGAGATTATTTACATGAGATATGTTGTCTTAAATGAGAAATCCTTAGGTGATACTCCATTGCAATTCTCTTCTATGTTGTTGAGCAATGATCCATTGGAATGTTTGACAAATTTTAGATCGATTGACTACAATAATGTATTGTTGACTGTATAGTCAACTCATGTACCAAAACTAACTTGTAGTTGACGTTCTACAATGGAGTCAACCATAAGCTTTATAAATCATAATCATCCCTCTAATGAATATTTTTGTACAGATACACCTTCTACATAGAATATCTGTCTACCCAAAAGGGCTACTAAGACAATTAAAATTGTTGGAGTTGGCGCTAGAGATATAAATGACTCAAGGAAGACTAGAAGTATGTGAACACAAATGGTCAACTTAAATGGGAGATGTTATGGTTGATGGGTACATTCATTGATGAAGAATGAAACATCGGACTTAGTTCCTTGACCATAAGGAAATAATGTGGAAAAGTGTTGACGGGTCTAAAAGAACAAATTCATGTCTCAAGGACCTATTGAAAAAAACTAAGTCTCATTTGGTAGCAAAGGATTTTTCTTAGTAAGAAGGCATTGATTACACTGAAAACTTTTCCCCTGTTGCAAAGATGAACTTTGTTTGATTGTTTATTTCACTTTTTAGCACTCATTTTGGATGGGAAGTACACCAAATGGATGTCAAAATTATTTCCAACATGGAGATCTCATCGAAGATATTTTTATGGAGTAACCCTTAGGATTTGAAAATGATGGTAGTCTTGTCTATTGACTAAAGAAATCTGTGTATGGTTTAAAGCAGGCCACTAGGTCATGGTATGGGAATATTGATGATTTTTACCTTAATCTTGGTTTCAAATGTTGTGAATCAAATCATAGTGTCTATTTTTTACATGTACATGATGAAACTCTAATTGTTGGGTCCCTCATTTGGAATTTTGAATATAACCACATAGTGGTAGTGGAAAGAACAAGGTGAAACAAGATTTTAAAAAAAAGATAGGAATCACACCACACAAAGCAAAGACCACCAATAACAGTTAGGAGCATCAATGCTAAATAAAGACTACAAGCAAACTAGTAGGGTGGAATCCAGGGGGCCAAGGATGAAGTGGTGAAATGATGGATACACTTGGACGTTAGAAAAGAAGATAACAAAAAGTCTATCAAGCAAGGATCAGGATAATACTAATGGTATTGTACATTTTGAAAGAACCATTCCAACCCTAGGCATGACACTATCAAATGTAAAGGCTTAGTCTTGGGAGGGGGTTGGTGGATAGAGGGGCATTCTTAGTTAATTGACAAGTTTTGTAAGGGGTTCCAGGTTAATTTAGAATCTTCTCTCTATAATCTATTTTGTGTGGTTGTGGCTTTGAACCACTTTGGAAGATGTATTGGCTTGTATTGGATATTAATGGAATGAGGCCCCCATTTAAATTTTTTGTTGTCTTCCTTCTAATATGGTGATGATAGTTTTTATTATTGTTCCTTGTTTATATTATTGAATGAATCCAAACACCTTGAATCCATGTTGTTATCCCAATCATGTCACAAAAACCCAATGTGCACTAGCAAAAAATGTTTAAAATAGAAAAATGGGCTATGGAAATGCAAAACATCGACACTGGAAAAAAAATTAAGGGGTAAATTTCACCATTGGGTTAATCTTTCATGTTTTTTTTTTCCAAAAATGATTCACCAATTTCCATTTTTTTCTAAAAGTGATTCACCCAAATTCTATAGGATAAGATTATTTTACTTTAAAAGTCGCAAAAGTTTCTAGAAACTACATAAAATCCTTCAAAATTTGAATATTTTTACAAAGATATCATCAAACATTTTATATTTGACATTTTAAGAATTAGTAAAATTCATCAAGGTTTATACACTTTAAGATAAGTACCACTCCTTAAAATTTTCCCTAAGTGACACTACACACCCATATTGTAGTAGTGGGAGGAATTATATACTTAACAAACATTAACAAGATTACCTTCTCGTGTGGACTCAGCAAGGGTAGAATAATATGGTGGAGAATAAGGTAGTCCTTATCTTGATCAACATTTCTTTGGATAGAGGGTCCAAAGATCTATAACAATGGTTTGTCTCACCTTATCACCTAGGCCAAAGAGCGGGTAACTACTTTTACTGTGTTCCAATGCACACATATTTCATGGGAGCATAATGTTCTATCATATGAACTATCCAAAGAGGTAGGGGATGGTTAAGATGGAATACTTGACATGACTAAGATTACAGACAAGGTTAGCACATCTCTACCTTGAAGACAATTATTTTGTAACACTCCCAGGTTATAAATGTATATATGTACATATGTTTTTATAGGTTGGTGAGTCAATATGGATCTTGGGTTGGAGTGTGTGTGTATGTAGGTCTTGGGCCAAAGTGCTTGTGTGATTTTAGGCCAGGGAGATTGTATGCTAAAAGGTTGGTGATCCTATCATTGTACATTGTAATCACACTCATATACATTAATAAAATACATCACAATTGCATACCAAGTCAGATAAAATAGTATGGGGGGGCAGGACTCCATGAGAGGGAAAGGGGGCTAATGGATTAAGGAAAAGGGGCTTCATCCAATGAATATAATATGTATTCCTAAGCTCTAAGTCTTAATTCATGATACTTTATCCTACATTCTCAAGTAAGGGGATGAATTTCCAAGTGGTGGGTAGGAGTTCTTTAAGTGCCACTTGTAAAAAGATTGACATCCATATACAAATTTTGGGCTTAGTGAGAATTCCATTATTCATCATTCTACTATTCTGAGTATTATGCTTTCCCATTCTTGCTCTAAGATATGGGGTGTGAGCTATTGAGCCACTATAACCGTGTTTCTTTGTGAACCCTGAGAATCCTAGGTGGATTTGGGTGAATGATTATGGTTTCCTTGGGGAAGGCTAGAGCATTGGGGGGGAGAATTTTGGGGGATAGGTTTCCCTGGGTATGAGGCCTAGAGGGTACCTAAAGACTCCATTATAGTAGCTAGAGTTCCTGGAGCCACAACTTTGAGACTTCCTGGAGTTTATCATATGCGGGGCATAATATTACAATTGGTTTCAAAGCCCTATTGGGAATAACTATTCGTGTTTTATATATATATATATATATATGAGCAAGTTTAAAGAAATTTAAAAATACAACTTATACAGAGGTTGAATTGCAATGACATATACCCAAAAGTGAGTCTGGGGTGTGTTACATATTTGCCTAAATTTTTCTTGGATTATGATATATGGACAAGGACAATCATAAAGGTTGATGAACTCTTGTTATATCTATCATAGCTATTATAGTATTAGTTTAAAGGATGTAATGTTGAAATGAGATGGTTTATAAATCTCAAGATCAAAGGTGATATTAAGTGGTACATATGGTTCTAGAGCATATATGGCTTTATGTAGTTTACTCCATTGGATATAATTACATGCTAAAGTAATATAAACAAAAGTTCCTAGAAATGTAACATTACCTCATCAGTGTACATCCATCTTAAATATGTATCTATCAAGCACTAAAAGGGATCAAATCCATGGAATTGAAAACCTTTCCTCCACTCTAAAAAAGGTTTGCACATTTTTTATCTCTCTCGTGCTTCATAAATTTCTACTTAAGATAGATCTACATTGGTTTAATGATGTATTTGTTACTATATTTTCATTCACGTGTGTGTGTGTGTGTGTGTGTGTGTGTGTGTGTGTGTGTAATTATCATTCATTGGGAATATGTATATTTTATTAATATTAATGTATTACACTCACTTCATATTTTATAACTAGTATATTTGGATGACCTAAGCCATATCAGCGTTATGTTATGTTACACTTTTCTCCCATATTGGGCTGTAGTCAGCATATTTCAACGCAATAATATAAACACAATAAGTCATTGGGAATAGTGTAGCATTTGATCGAGGATCATCATGATCATTTAGAGATAGCACCCAATCAATAGTAGGCGGATCATCCTTGACCACAATCAAATCCCAATGATCATTTGTTGGTTGTAGTGCCCCATCATTTTTTTAGTCATTCATGACTTGTGAACCTAGTATGAATTGATCCAAATTCTAGACTAATATTTTTTGGGATGGCCTTTTGCTATGGCATTGGATGCAATATCTATACTTCTCATTTTCTTATGTATTTATGCATTATCAATTGTTTCGTTTCCATGTATGATAAGTTATGCATTGTTTCTTGGGTCAGATGGCTGGACTGTAGAATTTTTTCTACATTTCTTCGAGTTGGTCGAGCAGGATTTGCTCGATGTTGTGGAGGAGTCTAGAATAAAAAGCGAAGTTATAAAACAGATTAACTCAACTTTCATAGAAATGATCCCTAAAGTTAATTGTCCTAGTACTTTCTTTGATTTCTGCCCAATCGCTCTATGCAATCTAAGTTACAAGATCATTGCAAAAATCATAGCAAAGAGAATTCGACATATTCTCTCTCGAGTATTATCAAAGGAACAACTGGGCTTCCTCAAGGGAAGGAATATCTTAGATGCTATTGGCACGGCACAGGAGTGCCTGCACAACATAAAGTGAAAAAAACTTCAAGCTATTATACTAAATCTAGATCTCAAGAAGGCATATGACTGCATAAACTGGGACTTTCTGAGGTTAATCCTCCTCCAATGTGGCTTTGGGATGGCAACAACAAACTGGGTAATGGGTTGCGTAACCTCCATTGTTTATGCTATTCTGATCAATGGGGAGGAAAAAAAAAATTCAGAGTAAGAGAGGACTTCGCCAGGGTTGTCCCTTGTTGCCCTTCCTATTCATACTCATAATGGAAGGTCTTAGCATTATGCTAAAAAAAGGTCAATCCGAGGGGGTGTTGACAAGGATTAAAGTCTCTAGAATTATAAAGATTTTACATCTGCTATTCGTGGACAATGTGATTATTTTGTCAAAATCCAAGTTGTCTGAATGGATCAAGATCAGTAAAATACTCAATATTTTGTGTCGGGCGTCGGGGTTGAGAATTAATGTGCAAAAATCGACCTTCCTCCACTCTAGAGTTCAGTAGGAAACTCTTGACGAGTTAAATGTTGTATTTAATTTTGATTTCAAATATCTCTTGGGAGGATTTATCTATTTGGGGTACTACCTAAAACCAAATAGTTATAAAGTCAAGGACTGGCGTTGGCTTATTGAAAAATTCAAACTCATAATTAATCACTGGTGTAACAAGATGCTATCTTTGGGAGGCAAGTATGTTCTAGTAAAGGTAGTTTTGGAAAGTCTTCATGTTTATTGGTTGGCTTTAGCGCATGTTCTGTTGTCTGTTCTAAATAAGATTCGACAGTTGTTTTTTTCCTTTATGTGGTTCGACAACAAGAAAAGCCGAAGCTACCATTTGTGTAATTGGGAGTCTGTCTCGAAGCCAAATCTTTATGGTGGTTGGGGGCTTAGAAACATTTTCATTTTCTACAGGGCTTTGGCATCTAATACTCTGTGAAGAGTTTTGACGAAAAAAGGAATATGGAACCGAGTGATAAAAGATAAATACTTGCCTTATGAATCGATCCATACATGGTTAAGATTGGCCTCAGCGGTTACGACTTATGGATCTCAGACCTGGAAAAACTTAATCAATTCTTTACCACTTGTTTTACAATGGCTTGCTTGGAATCTGGGTTTAGGACATTCTATAGTTATTGGGAAAGATGTCATCTTGGGAATGGGAAAGGACTCTTTTTTATCAAAAGAGTTAGTTGATAGTCTGAACCAAAAAAACGTTCACTTGCTTTATCAAGCAAGTTGTGATCTATTGCAGGGAACTCTTTGCTCAACCTGGTTAGATTGTAGAGCCTTGGAGCTCGAGGGAGACTTAGCTTTAGAATGGGAAAAGTACAAAAATCTTTTGATAGGCTTAGGAATTCATCTACAGGATTGCTCGGATGTTTTACTATGGACGGGAGGTGATAATTCATGACAACTAATAGTGAAAAATGTTTACAATGTAGTCGCAACAAAGCTATGGAATTTAAAAGTAGGTGGGTGGAGGAGAAAACTTTGGAAATGGGATTGTCCTTTAAAAATTAAGATATTTACATGGTTGGTAGCGGAAAATAAGATTCTAACCTGGAAAAATCTCCAAAAAAAAGGTTGGGTGGGGTCAGGGATTTGCTTCCTATGCAAAGGCAAGAGGGAAATTGGTAAGCATCTATTTGTGAATTGTTCATTCACCATTTCAGTATGGAACACGATAAAAATTGCACTAAAACTCTCGAGTGGATGGATTGGTCTATCAGTGAATGAATGTTTCAAAAATTGGACAAAGAATAATTTAGATTTTCCTACGTTGCCTGCCTTCTTATGTTGGTATATTTGGCATGAAAGAAATTTGAAAATCTTTGAGGCAGGTTCCCCCTCAATTCAGAAGGTAGTCTACAAAGCTATTGGTGCAGTGAGCAACTATGGATTTAAGGAAAAATACACACTTCCTCGAACTGTACATGTGCATCTTCCGGAAGATAGAGCCATTGTATGGTTTGACGGGGTAGCGCAACAGTTTGGTGAACAAAGTGGGGCTGGAGGTATGATAAAGCTTAGCAGTAACACTTCCTTTTTGTGGACTCTAAACTGTGGTCGTGGAACAAACACTAGGGCTGAACGTTTGGGGGCTTGAGCCTCTCTAACTTTGGTTGTAAGATTGTCAATTCCAGACTTACTTTTGATAGGGGACTCCAAGATAGTTATTGAGTGGCTAAATAAGAAGGGATCTCTCTAGTCTGTAGCACTAGAAAGCTGGAAGGAAAGGATCATAGATACTCTCACATACTTCAGGAATATATCCTTTGCACATATATACAGAGAAGAGAATCAAGAGGCGGACACAAAGCTAGCTTTATCAAATCCGCCTCGAAGCATTTCTTATACCCATTGGGAGGATGGTAATGAGGGACCTACTCAATACTTAAAGATGTTTTAATTGATATAGAGATAGTTTGTTTGAAGACTAGTTATAGTGTTTTGGTCCTTTTAGTCATAGTTTGATGCTAAGCATGAGGGACAATTCCTCTTTTTTAGTTTTTTGTCCTATTATTGCTATGTAATGGATGTTTCCTACATCATAAATTTTCCAGTTATGAGCTCAGTGCTTAGTTATCTATGCTGCCAATTTAGAGCTTGATTAAAGGTCATATGTCGTAAGGACAGTTGTAAGAGAATTTTTATATTTTTATGAATATAAAAGAGAAATTTCCTGTGGAAAAGTTTTGCGTTGATTGTCATGATGGGATTATTTCATGAAGTTTTTAAAGTCGTTAATATGATGTGATGAAAATAGAGTTTTCTAGCATTACACATGCATATATCACGATAAAGAGCACTTGCAGGATCCATTGTTGCATTTAGGTGCACTATGATTGTGTAGGAACATAATAACATAAAAATGAACGTGTGTTGGATAAATTAGACTCTTGTTGACATTTAGTAGATGCTAAGTACTGATAATAAAACAATGTTGTTATATTATTTATAATAACATGTAGTTTTATGCTAGTTATATTTTGGTCATGAAATGGCAATGAGCTTATACAAGCTATAACTAAAGCTTTGTTTTTTATGATGTGAGTGAGTTAGACATGATAGCCACTCCATGGGCTTAGAGGTGCAATTCATTAAAACCTATGTGAGGCCATACCCATGAAAGGAAGATCTCTATAGATAAGCAACATCTCATAGGGACAAACTCAATCATAACATTATACCAAAAATTCTTGAACATTTCAATATGCTTAGGGTCAATGCATTATCCATAGGCCTATGGTTAGCATACCTTTCAAGATGCTTGGAGTTGAGAACCTTGAGAGGTGATGGGGCCATACCTTTCAATTGTTTGAGTAATTGATTAAAAAAAACATGGTACAGTTTTAGTGATTATGTTCTCAATGTATATATAAAATACCATTCCAAGATCTTGGGTTGGTGAGATTCCAGACTAATTTTTTTTATATACATTTAACTTTTATATTTAATACAAAATTACTGTAGAAGGAATCCTGGGAATCAAACTTAAAACAAAACCTTATTTACAGCTGTACCACTTGTCCACTGACACGAAATTAAAACCCGTCATTATCGTTCTCTGTATTTAAGAAGAGGAGATAATGATTAAATAACATAAGCGGCGGCAAATGAGGGATGCGTGCAGCTTCTTAATTCCCGCAGCCGTACGCAAAACGGCACGCACCGCTCATGACGAGTCCGACGGCCGGTGGCTGACCTGCCGGCAACTTCTACACGGCGGTTGACAGTCAAAAAACACCCTATAAAGTCTAGCCACGTGTAAGTCAATATTCCCCGATCGAAAAACATTGAATAATGGATGTGACATCTCATATCTGTGAGTGGGCGGGCGGCTGGCTGATGGGACGTACCGAAAGTGTCGGCGCAGTCCAAGACGACGTCACCTGTCACGTCACTCTCTCCAATTAAGTTTGACGTGTAATTACCTGCGTTTCACGTAGCTGACGTAGTGGGTAGCAAACACAATGGTGAGGGGGACACGCGGCAGGATGAGACTGGACACGTCGCGCCGACGGCCGCCGTTTAATGCTAACTCCTGGGTAGGGACGCCCTTCTTCGCAAATTCACGCAATTTGCAAATGTTTACTGTTTTACCCGCGGTCAATGCATGCTGTTTCATTTTTTTACTGTTCTCCGGTGATTGGTTAATGTGACGTGTCGGCGACCCTACCAATATCTGCCGTGAAATACGAAATTTTATGGTGCGAGCCGTCTGAGGTTGTCCGTAGCACCAGTGCCACGGTCCCCAGTGATGACGTTGACGTTGCGAATGTAGAGGGT
>ML790968.1:438444-460394 GCA_009831015.1 Picea engelmannii
TCTCCAAGTGGGAGATTGTTGGTTGTGGAGCCTGATTATCTTCCTGATTCAAAGGTCCTTGCTTTCAGCCGTGTTTATACCCCATGAAGTATTTACACCCCGAAAGTATGTACACTCTTCCACGCGGGGGAGTGTAGAGGGGGGGTGCCCCCTCTGCGGGGTCCGGGGGGGCTATCCCCCCAGCTGGGGGGTCTGGGGGTAAGCGGGCCCCCAGTGGGGGTTCGGGGGCAAAGCCCCCGAAGCAAAAATTGCCTTGTAAAATTATGTTGTAATTTCATTGTAAATCTGGACCGTTCATTATAAGGTCACATATCTAATGGTAGAGATTATGTTAGGGTTTTTTGCCCTAGAAGGCAACCCTCTTTTATGAGGGAAATGTATCGCGGCTATGGTTGATGGTGAATATTGTATTCTGAGAGAGGAGACTGTGAGAGAAAGAAGAGGAAGTTACAGTGGGTTTTGCTGTAGGTTGTATTCCTTCATTTGCTGGATAATAATAAAGCAAGGACCTGGCAATTTCTCTGGTAGACGTAGCCCACACTGGGTGAACCACGTAAATCTGTGTCTCTCTTGTATTGTGTGTCTTCTGTGTTTTGTTTTATTTTATTGCTCCGCGGTCCTGTCTTTCTAACAGTTATTATACAATATGTCCATACTTCTTGTATCTATACATTTGTTAGGTGTATCACAACTTTTGCCTCAATTTGTAACACAAACGACCCCTAAAGTACCTTTTTAAGGGATGGGGCATCACAATTTCGTTTTTCTCAATCATCTCGAATCCTCTTATCAAGATCTCCATCACCTTATTCTCGTCAAGAGCTTTTCAATGACTGTTACCATGCTCAAATCCCAAGTCTGGATTATCATTTATGCCCTTTTGAAGTTCTTAAGGAATCATTGGTCAAAGGCCACGTCGCACCCACGTGGGTTCACCTCATTCGTACCATCGCACTAGGAGTGGTATCAACCAAGGTCGTCATCCTTTAGCGATGACATGGCCACTGGAGGGGCGGTTACAGGGAATGTTCCATGTGTCTTCATGATTATCGGGCTTTCGACCCTTCGTCCTTCCCATCCATGTTTGAAACATTCCCGAAGTCCCGAAGTCTCGGAGTTCCCTAGAACTTATGTATCTATGGTGGATATTAATCCACCGTTAAATTCAACAGTTGAGATTCACCCTCGTTCAACGCCTAGACTTAAGCGATTTCGGCGTTCAACGCTTTGGCACTGAACGAGGGTGAATCACATATCCTCCGAAGTCCCGAAACCTCAGATTCCTTCCACGTGGCTCTGACCCTTCGGCCCTTTCGACTTATCCAATACACCACCCCAAACCTCTAGATTTATGAAACCCTAGACTCCCAAAGGGTCCACACTTACACATGGTGGCACGTTAAATGTAGAGGCATGGGCAAGTAGGTATGGGCCTTTGAGTGATTAACCCTAGCATTCTAACATCCCAAGTTCCTCGAAGTCCCAAACTCCGAATGTTCCGAGTACTCAACTAACTTTTAGGCCGAGTGAGCATACGCCAAGGGAATGAAACGCAACAAAGGGAAGAGATGACATGTGGCCCCATCATTGGGTGACATGTGTCACGTTCTAATTGGCATATAAGGCCTATAAAAGGCACAAATCAAGGTGACACTTGGCATGTCGAACATGGGTCCATGTCACCCTAGGTGACGTCAGCATGACACATCACTCCCGAATGACATCCACCGAGAGTCTCTAGCGAAATTGCCCAGAGCTCCGAAGCTCAAACTTTCGCCAGCAACCTCCCAATACCTATTTTATCCCACAATCAAGATAGGTCCACGTAGATCCATAGATCTATGGCCTCCATCGCTTCACGACTTTGAAATTCGGGAGCTTGGTTGTCTAGTTTCCTTTTTACTCCCGGAGTGGTAGCGTCGGGCTAACCACGGTTTAGATCCAATGGTCAGGAGGGATCCCGACACATCCTTGGATCGATGGTCCACGTCGCTTCGCGACTTCGACGTTTGGGGGTTTCGCCTGTTTAACACTCTTGTTCTCCCGGAGTGGTCAATGTTAGATTGACCATGACATAGATCCAACGGTCAGGGAAGATCCTGAAGCATCCTTGGATATATGGTCCTTGTCACTTTGCTAGTTTGACGTTCAGGGGTTCCACCCATTTAACACTCCGTTTCTCCTGGAGTGGTCAATGTTGGATTGAACACGACGTAGATCCAATGGTCAGGGAAGATCCCAAAGATCCTCAGATCTACAGTTCTCGTCACTTCGCGAATTCGACGTTCGGGGTTTCCACCCATTTAAAATACCCTTTTCTCTCGTAGTGGTCAACATCAGGTTGACCACGATGTAGATTCAATGGTCAGGGAATATCCCAAAGATCCTCAGATCTACGACTCGCGTTACTTTACGACTAGGAAAAGGATCAAGGTTTAGCTATGGGACATGTCCCATAGTTACAGTCAAGGAAACCACTAGATGTCGATCAACCTCATCAGTAACCATACCAACAGGTTTCCTTTGGTTGGTTTCGAAGGTTGTAAAGTTATAACATCCTGAAACTCTAGACTCCCAGAGTTCCGAAGCCAAAATAGCTTATCTTCTTCCGTACCTAGCGAAGGGTTCCAAGGTCTTGGTTATGTGGATTCCCTGACAAGTCTCGGGGCTGCACACTCAACTCTTAGCCGTGATTTGGTTAGGGTTGTGGACATGAGCCCTCGGTCACATAGATGAATGGTTTGAAGGAGGCACCCTCCCTCCACAGAGCTTGAATTTAGTAACATGCGAAGGTAAATTTAAGGGGTCGACAGGACTAAAGTATTTCATCGAAATCTACCTCGACTCTTAAATTGCAAAATCAATCCTTGGGAAAAATTTCCTTAAGGATTTTCCAAGCAGCACAAAGACCATAAAATTATTCCTAAATTCATCTGAATACCCATGTCTAATAGTTCTTCTGCTGATAAGCAGAGGAAAACATAAACCATTCAAATACAGGGGTTCACAGAAAAACAATAAGAATTTCTAATAATTAATCAAACAATGCAAATTTTAGTCATAGACAAAGAAATCCAACCACTCATTTCAATTTGAGTACACAGATAAAGAATACTTATCAAGAAACCAAATAGTGAATCAACTGCTGAGAGGGGTGCCCGTTTCCACCCAATCGTAGTTACAACAACTCCTGGACGGATTTACCGTTGGCCACCCACTAGCTAGATCATGATGCTCTAAGAGAGACTCTTCCTTCTTGTTCAGTGACAGTCAGGGACAAAAGCCACTCTCCTCCTCCCACGGGAACTCGGAAAAACAGTTTTATCTCCACCAAGCAAGGGGGCCTACAACGAGTACTTCCTTAATCATTCGTCTTCTTTGTAACCTCGTTTATCAGATTGGACTCAAAACATTGCCAACAACTTCTTTCACCCAGAGCAAGCTTGTTTTTCAGTTCTCTTTAGAAATAGAGAGTTGCACACGCTCTTCTCCTTCAGGAAAAATTGTCTCTCGACTCATCTTCTTCGCAATCCTCTCTTCTACCCACAAATCCCCTTCTTTTCTTTCTTGGAAAGATTGTGTGGGTCCTAATCCCCATTTCATGGTCAGGTCAGTGAGTTTTCTAGATGGGTATTTTTCCCATCTCCTCATTGACTCTTGAGGAGGACATCCCAACTACCAACCTAACTGGCAATTTATTTTTGGGTCAGAGGATTGTTCTGGGTTTGAATAATTTAAATCCAGTAAGATATTGGTCTAGTGGGGGTCATCTCAACCATTGTTGGTTCCCCTCACCATCTCTCTCATGCATCATGATATACCTTGGAAAACCCCTTCAACAGTTATGCAACACTATCCATGTTATTTATAACATAAATACATACATTACCTTTTATAACAAAAAGGTTCATCAATTCCAACATCCACGCATATCCAGTCTGCCCATAGTCTTTTGGCAAGTTATAGTTATATTTACAAGCTGGGGGAAACATAGGTATTACAATCCCCTCCCCCTTAAAGGAACATCGTCCTCGATGTTCTACCTGCCGATGTGCGATGTATGTACAGAAGTAAACAAAAATGGCTTGATTGTTTCATGGAATCCTCCATTTCCCATGTAGCTTCATCTGGACCAAAGTGTTTCCACTACACCTTAACCTATGCAATGGTTCTGTTCCTAAGTGGAATTTACTTCCTTTCTATTATGCATTGTGGATCTGGCAGGAATTCTCCCTCTGGTTCTCCCTGAATCATAGACCAATCAATTATATGATTAGAATCATGTAGATATTTCTTCAGTAACGAAACATGGAAAACATTATGTGCCTTCACTATGGGAGGGAGGGCTAGTATATATGCTACATGTCCCACTCTATCTAAAATTTCAAAGGGTCTACAATACCGAGGTGCCATCTTGGCATAGGCTCCCATTCTCAAGGAACTTTCTATAGGCCTAACTCGGAGATACACGTGATCTCCTGCTTTGAACTCTCGAGGAGTCCTTTTTCTGTCTACATAGATTTTCTATCTATCTTGAGTTATTTTAAGATTCTGTTTTATCTGAACCACTTGTTGTTCCATTTCCTTTAGCATATATGGCCTGATTGTAATTCTGTCTACTAGGTTATTCCAGTTGATTGGAATATTGCATTTTCTACCATAGAGGGCCTCAAAAGGGCTCATCTTCAATGACTCTTGATAGCCATTTTTATAAGCAAACTCTACTAGTGGTAGGTAGTCTTCCCACTTCTTGGGATGATGCATTACATGCATCCTTAACATGTCCTCTAACAATTGGTTTACCCTAACTATATTCCCATCAGTTTGAGGGTGATAGGTTGTACTAAATAGTAATTTAGTTTCAAAACCAGCAAACAGAGATTTCCAAAAGTTTGAAGTAAATTTTGTATCTCTGTCGGATATGATCTCCTTAGGCATGCCATGCAGTTTAAATATTTCTTTCATGAAAATACTAGCAATATCTATTACCTTGCAAGTTGATTTGACGAGAATAAAGTGAGCATCCTTGCTTAGTTTTTCCACAACTACCATGATGGCGTCATTCTGTTTGGTTGATTTTGGTAACCCTATGATGAAATCCATGGAGATAGTTTCCCATTTCCATTATGGGATTGGTATGGGCTGCAACAGTCCTGTTGGATGTCGGTGCTCTACCTTAACCTGTTGAAATTATAGATATTTATCCAAGTAATCAACTATGTCATTTTTCAATCCGAGCCAATAAAATAGTTTCTTGGTGGCTATGATCATTTTCTGATAACCCGAATGTTCGGTATATGGTCTTTTGTGTAGTTCATCCATTATGAACCTCTTCAAGTCATCAGAATTTGGAATATACAACCTACCTTTTTAAGTTAGCAAGCCATCATTCAACAATTGATAATCCTCATACTTCATCCCTGTGCGCTCTTGCTCTAAGTATGATTTCACAGTCTTGAAAAATGCATTTGTTTCTTGTGCACTTTTGACTCTCTCCTTGATGTTTGATTCACAAATGCTTATAGCTTCCAAGTAAATCACTTTCATACTTCTACTAAGGGCATCAACCACCCTATTTTTTTTTCCTTTGATATGTTTTATTTCAAAATCAAAATCACTAAGGAGATCCATCCATCTAGCTTGTCTAGCATTGAGTTTTGGTTGATCAAACAAATATCTCAACCCACTATGGTCTGTCATAAGCACAAATCTTCTACCTAGGAGGTAATGCCTCCAAATTTTTAAAGCATGTATTATGACAACCAACTCCAAATCGTGGGTCACATAATTGATTTCATGCTCATTCAATTTTTTGGATTCGTAGTGAATCACATGTCCTTCTTGCTTAAGGACTCCTCTGAGCCCTTCCTTACAGTCATATGTACACACAAGGAAGTCCTTGTTTGGGTATGCAATCTTCAGCACATGTTCATTGATTAGAAGGTATTTCAACTATTGGAATCTCTCTTCACATTCTGATGTCCAAATGAATTTAACTCCTTTTTTCTGAAGGGAGGTGATTGGGCAACTGATCTTGGAAAATCCCTTTATGAACCTTCTATAGTATCCTGCTAGGCCCATAAAGGATATGATATCAGACACATCCTTTGGGGTAGGCCAAATCCATAATGGATTTGATATTGTTAGGATCGAATACCACTCCTTCTTCATAAATAACATGGCCTAAGTAATGGACTTGTTTTTGGAAAAAGTCACACTTACTAAACTTAGCATAGAGTTGATGTTCTCTTAGCACTTGAAGCACTAACTTGATATGTTCTTCATGTTCTTCCCTGCTCTTAGAATAGATTAGGATATCATCAATGAAAACCAACACAAATCTATCCAATAACTTACTGAGTACATTATTCATTAAGCACATAAAAGTGGTTGGTGCATTGGTAAGCCCAAATGGCACCACCACAGATTCATAGTGCCCATATCTTTTCCTAAAGGTTGTTTTGTGGATGTTTTCATCCTTAATTCAGACTTGATGGTATCCATACCTCAAGTCAATCTTAGAGAAAATTGTAGCACCCCTTAATTGGTCAAACAAGTCATCTATCCTTGGCAATGGATACTTATTTGTAATGGTCATCTTCTTAAATTGTCTATAGTCTATGCACAATCTGAGTGTTCCATCCTTCTTTTTCACAAACAAGGCCGGTGCTCCCTATGGAGACACACTAGGCTGAATGTACCATTTGTCCAACATCTCCTTTAACTGTATTTTGAGCTCAACTGGCTCTGGTGTACTCATTCTATAGGGTGTTCTAGACGCTGGCACCGCTCCTGGTACAAGTTCTATTGAAAATTCAATGTCTCTTCTTAGACGTAGACCTGGTACCTCTTCTGGAAACACATATTTATACTCTCTTAATATGGGATGGTCCTCTAGGCTTGGTTTATTTTTCTCAATAGAGTTCAACACTTGTATTGCATACAAAGGAAACCCTTTTCTACAATACCTCTTCACTTGAACGAATGTTATTTGTCTCACTAAGAAAAGATTTTGAATTCCTTGTAGGGTTATTTTTCTCCCTTCTTCATCTTCACACTCCAAAGTTTTATTGTAATAGTCCAACTTGGTTTTATGGATAGCCAACCAGTCCATGCCAATCAACAGGTCATAGGATCCTAAAGGGAGCATATTTAGGGTTGCTTGGGTGGGTAATCCATTCATAATGAATTGGCATGATGGTATAACCTATGTTACCTTTCTTTTGGTTCCAGTGGCTAGTTGTACTAGCCATGATTTAACATGTTTTACTTGTTGCAATTTACATTTCTCAACAATTTGAGGGGCGACATAATTCATATTAGAACCAGGGTTAGTTAAAATGGAAACTAGATGGTTGGCAATCATACCTTCCATCTCCACCACTGAAACTCGGTGGTTAGTTTGTCTATTATCCAAGGATGCATAAATTTGTGGCATGCTCCTAGCCACATCATTGACTATGGTAGCCTCTTGGATGTTGTAGACCCTCCTATTGTGATGTTGCCTATGTGGGAATTCCCTCAGTAGATATTATTTTCCACAACCCCAACATTTTAAGGGTTCTCTCTTGGTATTATCAGTCTTACATGGGGTTGTTCCAAAGGGTTTATTACCACTATGAGATGGAAAAATCTACTGATATAGACTTTTAGTAGGAAGGCTCATCTTAGAACTTTTCCCGTGATTCTTAAATATTGAGGATTTAAACCCCTTCTTCTTGAATCCCAAATTACTTTTCTTCTTCCAATCCTTATGAGGTTCTGCCTTATTATTGAATTTCTCATAGCAGTACCTTGCCTTCTGGATAGTGTCTTCTAATGTCTTTGGTTCATCAAATTCAATTATGTCTCAGAAGGACTAAGGCAGTCCACTAATAAATCATTGCATCTTTACCTTTTCATCCTTTATGTAGGTCACATACCTTATCAGCTCAAGAAATTTGTTGATATATTCATCTATTGTGGATTGTCCTAGCTTGAGTTCATTGAACTCCTTGGTCTTCCCATCAAAGTATTTTTTTGAAAGATACTTCTTCTTGAAGTACTTCTCAAATTGTTTCCATGAAAAGTCATTCTCATGGATTCCTTTCACATTCCTAAGTTCCTCCCACCAAATGGAGGCATTTCCATTCAAGTTGAAAATGGTTATTCAAGCCTTTAAGTTTTAAGAGTAGTCATGGACTTTGAAATACTTCTTCAAGCCAAGTAGAAAAACTTCTGCTTCTTCCCACTTTTTAATTTCTCCATCGAAAGTGGGTGGTTTTTCTTTCTTAAATCTTTATGGTCATGGCTCTTGGAATGTTTCCTCTTCTTTCTTCTCCTTCTGGGAATGTGAACTAGTCTTGCTACTAGAATATTCCTTGAAGTTGTCAGTTTTCTCACTAGAGGATTCTCCTGTTGAGTGTCTCTTGGCTCCATTTTGGGCTTTCTTTGAGGTGCTCCTCCTTGTGTGGCCACTTTCAGGACCATGATTTTGTATCTTAGGTGGACTTTGAGTTTTCTTAGTATGATGTATGTCCACATGACTGGTTGTTGGTCCATGTTGCAACTTCCTTTGTATATTTGATAGACCTTGCAGTAGGACTATGTTAATTTCAGTTTGTTTTTTCTACTCTTTTATCAGCCTTTCATTGTCAACCTTACAACTTTGTAATTCCACCATGAGTCTTCTCATGGTTTCAGCCAAATCTGGAGGGGTTTCCACTGCCTTCCTCTCATCATAATCTTCTTCTCTATTGTGGGAGCTCCCCCCCTCCACTCATGGTGTGTCACCATCCTTTACACTGTAGTTTTCTTGCTATCCATTGGCTTCTTGAGTGTTGATAAAACATTTTTTGTTAGTTAATTATCTACTATTTTATGAACATCACATACAATTTGTAAGGTGAAGTTAACCTCTTTATTCGGAGCACTAACAACACATAGTTCATATTTTCAAAACATATAACAACAACATAAAGTTTTATTCCTCTCTTCAACAGTGGTTTAGATAAGTTTCTTATTAATGGGGTAAGATAGGGTGTTACCCCTTAAAGTTATCTAATAAGATTTTTATGTGACTCATTCATGAGACCAAGCAGGCCAAGTGTTGTCGCCCGCTCTAATACCACTTTGTAACACACCCGACCCCTAAAGTACCCTTTTAAAGGATGGGGAATCAAAATTTATCTTTTCTCAATCATCTCAAATCCTCTTCCCGAGATCTCCATCACCTTCTGCTCATCAAGAGCTTTTCAACGACTACTACCATGCTCAAATCCGAGCTCTGGATTGGAAGTTATGCCCTTCTGAAGTTCTTCATGCATCATTGGTCAAAGGCCATGTGGCACCCACGTGGGTTCACCTTATTCATAACATCCCACTTGGCACGGCCTCGACCAAGGTCTTCATCCTTTAACAATGACATGGTCACTGGAGGGGTGGTTACAGGGAACGTACCCCATGTCTTCGCAATTACCGGGCTTTTGGCCCTTCATCCTTCCCGTCCATGTATGAAACATTACCAGAGTCTCGAAGTCTCGGAGTTCCCTAGAACTTCTACATCTATGGTGGATATTAATCCACCGTTAAATTCAACGATTGAGATTCGCCCTCGTTCAACGCCTAGACTTAAGGGATTTCAACGTTCAGTGTTTTGGCGTTGAACGCCCTTTTCTCTACTTGCATATCCTTCAAAGTTTCGAAACCCTAGAATCCTTCCATGTGGCTCTGACCCTTCAGCCCTTTTGACTTATCAAATACACCACCCCAAACCTCTGGAGTTCCAAAACCCTAGACTCCTGAAAGGTCCACACTTACACATGGTGGCGCGTTAAATGTAGAGGCAGGGGTAGGTAGGTCTACGCCTTCAGCCGATTAACCCCAGCGTTCCAACATCCCAAGTTCCCCAAAGTCCCGAACTCTCAATGTCCCAGGTACACCACCAGCTTTTAGGCCAACCGAGAATACACCAGGGGGATGACATGCAACAAAGGGAAGAGCTGACACGTGGCCCCATTAATGGGTGACACATCTCACGTTCCAATTGGCATATAAGGCATGTAAAAGGAACAAATCAAGGTGACACGTGGCATGCCGAAAATGGGTCCATGTCACCCCAGGTGATGTCAGTGTTCCACGTCACTCTGGATCGATAACCTCTGGAAGTCTCTAGCTTCTCCTTCCTGCGAAATCTCCCAGAGCTCCGAAGCCTGAACTTCCACTAGCAACCTCACAATACCCCTTTTATCCCACGGTCGAGATAGGTCCATGTAGATCCATAGATCTACAGCCTCCGTCGCTTCGCAACTTAGACATTTGGGAGCTTGGATGTCTACTTTCCTTTTTACTCCCGAATTGGTCAGCATTGGGCTGACCACGGTCTAGATCCAACGGTCAGGAGGGATACTGACGCATCCTCAGATCAACTCTCCTCATCGCTTCGCGACTTCAGTGTTCGGGGGTTTCGCTCATTTAACACTCTTGTTTCCCAGAGTTGTCGATGTCGGATTGACCATGAGGTAGATCCAACAGTCAGGGAAGATCCCGAAGAATCCTTGGATCTATTCATGAGTTCAACGTTCAGGGGTTCCACCCATTTAACACTCCCTTTATCTCGGAGTGGTCAACGTCGGACTGACCACGATGTAGATCCAATAGTCATGGAAGATCCTGAAGATCCTCATATCTACGGCTCATGTTACTTTACGACAGAGAAATGGATCGAGGTTTAATGGTGGGACATGTCTCAGGGTCACAGTCAAGGAAACCTCTAGATGTCGGTCAACCTCACCAGTAACCCTACCAGCAGGTTGTATTTGGTTGATTTCGAAGGATGTAAAGTCATAACATCCCAGAACTCTGGACTCCCGGAGTTCTGAAGCCAAAATAGCTTAGCTCCTTTCGGACCTAGCGAAGGGTTCCAAGGTCCTGGTCATGTGGATTCCCTGACAAGTCTCGGGGCTACACACTCAACTCTTAGCCGTGATTTAGTTAGGGTCATGGACATGAGCCCTCGGTCACACAAACAAATGGTTTGAAGGAGGCGCCCTCCCTCCACAGAGATCCAATTTAGTAACCTGCGAAGGTAAATTTGAGGGGTTGACAAGACTGAAGTATTCTAACGAAATATGCCCCAAATCTTACATTACAAAATCAATCCTTGGGAAAAAATTCCTTAAGGATTTTCCAACCAGCACAGAGACCATAAACTTATTCCTAAATTCATCTGAAGACCCATGTCTAATAGTTCTCCTGCTGCTAAGCTAAGCAGAGTCAAACAAAAACCATTCAAATACAGGGGTTCACACAAAAAAAAAAACATTTCTAATAATTAATCAAACAATGCAAATTTTAGTCATAGACACATACATCCAACCACTCATTTCAATTCTAGTACATGGATAAGAAATACTTATCAAGAAACCAGATAGTGAAGCAACTGCTGAGAGGGGTGCCCATTTCCACCCAACTGTAGGCACAACAACTCTTGGATGGATTTACTGTTGGCCACCCTGTAGCTAGATCATGATGCTATGAGAGAGACTCTTCCTTCTTGTTCAGCGACAGTCAGAGACGGAGGCCACTCTCCTCCTGCCACAAGAACTTGGAAAAACAATTTTCTCTCCACCAAGCAAGGGGGCCTACAACGAGTGCTTCCTCAGTCACTTGTCTTCTCTGCAACCACGTTTATTAATTTGGATTGAAAACGCAGCCAACACCTTCTTGCACCCAGAGAAATCATGTTTTTCAGTTCTTTTCAGAACCAGAGAGCTGCACACGCTCTTCTCCTTCGAAAAATGGTCTCTTGACTCATCTTCTTCGCAATCCTCTCTTATGCCCACGAATCCCCTTCTTTTCTTGCTTTCCTCAACAAGATTGCATGGGTCCGAATCCCCATTTCGTGGCCGAGTCGGGAATGTTTTGAGATGGGTACTCTTCCCATGTCCTCATTGACTCTTGAGGAGGACTTCCCAACTACCAGCCTGACTGGTAATTTATTTTTGGCTCAGAGGACTGTTCTGGGTTTGAATATTTTAAATCCAGTAAGGTACTGGTCTGGTGGGGGTCATCTCAACCATTGTAGGTTCCCCTCACCATCTCTGTCATGCATCATGATTTACCTTAGCAAACCCCTTCAACAGTTATGCAACACTATCCATTTTATTTAATAACAAAAAAACATACAATACATTTTATAACAAAAAGGTTCATCAATTTCAACATCCACAAATATTCAATCTGCCCATAATCTTTTGACAAGTTATAATTATATTTACAAACTAAGGAAAATAGGGGTATTACACAATCCCTTGAAATCCAAATATTGATTTACGCATCAAAATTATCTATACTTCATAACTTTCTATCTAATATATACTTTATTCTTATAATATATAGTTTAAAAAAAGATTCATGTTATATTATCCATAAACTATACTAAACATAAACTCTTAACTTGCTATCCCACTCGTATCATATACTTATGAAATTTAATAAGAAAATTTCTCATGGGATTCTAATTCATTTGAATTTTCCATCTTTCCCACGATTCAATCCCATAGTCAAATGCCACTACAAATTTTAATTACTCAACAACTCCATTAAAGAGTTGAATGAGGTGGATCGAACCCATACTTCACTCACTCAAATGTTCATTTCTCATTGTAGATTGATGGCATACGACTCAACCTTATCTAGCCTCGTGTCATAGACATGTAACCCTTTTGTGGGTTTATTGGACAACCACCCACAGGGAATGTATCTCCTTCTAACTTTTAGAAAAGTTTATTTAGATTACCATACCTTCGATATTCATTATATATGTGGTGATAAACTCTAATTTGTTGCAGAGATTTATGAGTTACGACTCAATATTATGACTCTAGTATTGTTTAATGCATAAAAAAAAAAATTATTTTTTCTTCACAATATCTAAGTAAATTTGTGACTGTATTTTATTTTTATTCACTGTGTTCAAAATCATAAATAAACTTTTACTATTTGAAACATGAAATAGGAATTTGCTTGCTCATTTTTTGTAATATTTTTTTGTTTACTTTTTTTTTTTTAAAGAATATTAAACTCACTCTCTTTAGCTACTATTTACACAAGTTGCTTCTCTACTTAATCTAGAATCTAAACTTTTCAATTAAATACTAATGTAACTGTTTTTCACCATTAGAACCAGAAATAAAAGATAGGTAGAGATACATATTTAAGTTAAGAAGAAATATACTAGGGACAAACTAAGGAGAGAATCCAGTTCCTCCCAACCATAGACCAGAACAGCCAAATATTACATGCTCCTATCACCCCGAGCCTAATTATTTATTCCATAGGAATTGAAAATTTTCAATAACCTTCTCTAGGTAAAATTCCAGAACTTGACTCTTTCTCATAACCATCAAGTTCAATTCTTGCATAAGTGCTTAACGACTTCCTGCCTCCTCTATACTCGTCTCTCCTCTTGTGTTACCAAGAAGAATCATAGCTTGCATAGGTGTTTCTTTTCAAGTTAACCTCATCCCTAACTCTAGGGAGTTTTGGCCTTAACTTCTTGGTAGCTTGTTCCCTCACCTCCCACATCTTTGGGAGTAAGTTTACACTTATTCTCATGGACAACATTTACCCTAGTGGTTTTTATCCTTTTTTCACTTTCCCATGAAATAAAGAATTACTCTTTTATAATTGAACTCTCTCATTGATCCATCTCTAGTAAATAAAAATAAAATTAAAACAATATTTACACAAATATTTTTCATCATCCAATATTTATGATGATTTAAGTCTTTTGAATAACCCAAAATCACAATTATTCAAAATTATTCAAATATTTAAAATGGAGAGACATTAAATATTTAAAACTAGACTTGAGTAGTTTTAAACTTGTGATATAACACTATGAAGAATATACCTTGAATAAATGATTTAACCAATTAAACTAACTTTTATTTTTCTAAACAAGAATTATAAATAAATTAATATAAATTTATTTTACCTATATTAAAATTATTATATATAAAAAATTATACATAAACATAATTTTTTTCCTTTCACTTTTATCGTAATACATTATAAATTGAGATTAATCTAATTTTATATTAATTTATATTTTTCATAAAAATAAAAATAATAATATTTGAGGAACCATTAAAATAATAATTAAAATTTAAATGCTTTAACTATGTCGAAGGATTCCAAATGGCGATGAAGTTTAAGCTATTTACTATACACATCTCCTAACACAAATAATAATAAGTTAATCATTTTAAATCTACGAACATAGTCTAATACAAAGGATGTCGATTGCAATATGAACCTACAAATATTTTATAAATAGTTTGGAGTTATGTCCAATAATTTGTAAAAAAAGTACTTAAAAAACTTAAAATAATACATTTATTTAGGTAGTAAGTTAATTAGATTATAACATAAAAAAATTTCCCATTATAAATGCGATAAGAATTCAAGATTAAGGTATAAGTAAAATTTTATTGTAATTGGGGTTTTGATGGTGGGGTGGGGTAGGGTAGGGTAGGGTAGGGATTAATAAAGGAAACATATAATATGAGGGTGAGGGTGAGGGATTAATAGAGGAAACATATATATGAGGGTGAGGGTCGGGTGGAGGGATTAATAGAGGAAACATATAATAATATGTTTCCTTTATTAATCCCTCCACCCTCGTATATGTTTCCTATATTAATCCGGGGTGGGTGGATTAATAGAGGAAACATACAATATGTTTCCTCTATTAATCCTCCCACCCTCACCGAGGAAACATATAATATGTTTCCTCTATTAATACCACCACCCCCACCCCCATATAGGGGATTAATAGAGGAAACATATAATATGTTTCTTTTATTAATTCCCCCACCCTCATATAGCTAGGGGTGGGGGGATTAATATAGGAAACATATAATATGAGGAAGAGGGTGAGGGTCGGGGTGGGGTGATTAATAGAGGAAACATATTTCCACCACCCTCATATATGTTTCCTCTATTAATCCCCTCACCCCCACCCTCATATATAATAGAGGAAACATATATGAGGGTGATTAATAGAGGAAACATATTTCCACCACCCTCATATATATTTCCTCTATTAATCTCCCCACCCCCACCCTCATATATGTTTCCTCTATTAATATCCCCATCCCCACCCTCATATATGAGGGTGGGGGCGAGGGGATTAATAGAGGAAACATACAATATGGGATATATGTTTCCTTTATTAGCCCCCCCACCCTCATATTATGTGTTTCCTCTATTAACCCCCCCACCTCCACCCTCATATATGAGGGTGAGGGTGAGGGTGTGGGTGTGGGGATTAATAGAGGAAACATATTACCTCATATATGAGGGTGGGGATGGGGGGATTAATAGAGGAAACATATAATATGTTTCCTTTATTAATCCTTATATGTTTCCTCTATTAATCCCCCCACCCTCATATATAGGGGATTAATAGAGGAAACATATAATATGTTTCCTCTATTAATTCCCCCACCGCCACCCCCACCCTCATCCTCATATACCTCATATATGAGGGTGGGGGTGGGGGGATTAATAGAGGAAACATATATGGGCCCCCACTCTCATATACCTCATATATGAGGGTGCGGGTGAGGGGATTAATAGAGGAAACATATTATATGTTTCCTATGTTTATGAGGGTGGGGGTATTAACATAGGAAACATAATATGCAGGGATTAACAGAGGAAAAATATTATATGTTTCCTCTATTAATCCCCCCATCCACACCCTCACCCTCATATATAATCCCCCCACCCTACCTTCATATAGAGGAAACATATTATATGTTTCCTCTATTAAACCCCCACCCCGACCCCCACCCCCACCCCCAATCTATTAATCCCTCCACCCTGAGGGTGGGGTCGGGGGATTAATAGAGGAAACATATTATAAGTTTCCTTTATTAATCCCCCCACCTCCACCCTCATATATAATCCCCCCACCCCCACCCTCACCCTCATATACATCTATTAATCCCCCCACCCCACCCTCATAATATATATACATTAGGGTAGGGGGATTAATAGAAGAATCTATTAATCATCCCACCCCACCCTCATAATAGATGTATATGAGGGTGGGGGTGCGGGGATTAATAGAGGAAGGGTGGGGGTAGGGGGATTAATAGAGGAAGGGTGGGGGTGGGGGATTAATATGTTTCCTCTATTAATCCCCCTACCCCCATCCTCATATGAGGGTGGCGGTGGGGGATTAATAAAGGAAACATATAATATGTTTCCTCTATTAATCCCCCTACCCCAATAGATAAAACATATAACCTGTTTCTTCTATTAATCCCCCCACCCTCATATAAACATATTATATCTTTCCTCTATTGGGGTGGGGGGATTAATAGAGGAAACATATTATATGAGGGTGGGTTGGGGGAATTAATAGAGGAAACATATTATATGTTTCCTTCTCTATTAATCCCTCCACCCCCACCCTCATATATGAGATGTTTCCTCTATTAATCCCCCGACCCCACCCTCATATATGAGGGTGGGGGTGAGGGGATTAATAGAGGAGGAAACATATAATATGTTTCCTCTATTAATCCTCCACCCCAATAGAGGAAACATATAATATGTTTCCTCTATTAATTCCCCCACCCCACCCTCATATATGAGGGTGGGGGTATGTTTCCTCTATTAATTCCCCTACCTCACCCTCATATATGAGGGTGGGGGTGCAGGGATTAATAGATTCCTCTATTAATCCCCCCACCTCACCGCACACCCACCACCACCCCCACCCCACCCCACCCCACCCCCACCCTCATATATGAGGTAATATATTAATCTCCCCACCCTACCCTCATATATGAGGGTGGGGGTTGGGAGATTAATAGAGGAGGGGTGGGGCGATTAATAGATTCCTCTATTAATCCCCCTACCCACCCCAATATATGAGGGTGGGGGTGGGATGATTAATAGAAGAAACATATTCAGATTAATAGAGGAAACATATAACCCCGGATGGGGTGACATGTTGTGCAGCAAGGCCACACGGCCTGGAGCCTAGACGGGCCATAAATATGGGTCGTCGGCTCCCATCCCCTCACCATTAAGGATGGGAGAAAGTCCCAACAGGCAGCCCCATGGTAAGAAACCTCTCACTCGTGTGAGGAGTCTGGATGCACAGAGAATTAAGGAGGGAGCCTGTTGGCGGGCGAAAATGACCGTCCGTCAACTGGAAGAACGAGTCTGGTCCAAGGTTGTCTAAATAACCCAAGTCATTTGGTGTAACTCATGCTGACGGGTTTAATGGATCTGTTAGCCAATCTAAAATCCTAAAAGAAAATAAGGGAAAGAAATAACTAACTAATTACTAAATACTATAAATTGTATATATACATATATTCTAACATAACTATTGTAGGTATTTTAAGAAACAAATATACTAATATCACTTATGTACATCATTTACAAATTGCAAGTTTTAATCGAAACTCACGAAATCAAATGCGAAAATTATTTATGTTAAGAAGTAGATAAAGAAAGCACATTTAAATCTTTTATGTTTTCCTTTATAAATCTAACTAATCTTGAATTGAATAAACTATGTAATGCAGACGTGTGGGTAGCCAAAAGCTGAACCATACATTCTGGTTTCATTAATATGTAAATGAAATAATTAAGAAATACTAAAGAGCTAACATGTTAGTTAGTTAGTGAGGTGTATCCAAGCGTCTGTATGAGTGAAGAACATCCAACTGCCGTGTCCAAGAGAGAAATCTACAATGAACTTTATGATTGTTCTAAATAAATTAAAAACATGTATTGGCAATTTAGGTTTAATGATAGAGAAGGAAACACAAATATAACCTTGTGATCTTATAATTGCACATAATTACAACAAGATAAATCTGAAAGTAACTTATGCATTTCATCATTCAATTAAAATTCAAAGATAAATCCTATCATTCTAATTGGAGATATGATCACAGTATTTATATCTAGAGCAACAAATTATAGACGATATTTATAATATAAATATCCCAAACATAATAGATCATTAAGTCTAAGGCTATCAGACCCATTAATGTATTAGGATTAACAAAACATAAATGAAAACATCATTAACAAAAGGCTAAAGCCAAAATGCATATATGTTGTTTCATTAAGTCTTGGAATCACTTGTCCATCTTCTGCCCTCAGCCAAGATGATTTCCATTACAAAATATGAAGTATTTAAAGAGTTTATGAAAGCTAAACTTCCTATCTTCTAAGATAGGATTAGATCTCAAAAAAGATCTAAAAGTTACAAATATAGAGGGCCTAAAGCCACTCATTATCAAACTATATCTTCAAAATTTATGAAAGTTTTCTCCTATTTACAAAATAAGCAAAAAGGAGATAGCTAATCAACTAAGCCTAGCATGCTCCATCCCATAAGATCAACATCAGATACAACCTATCCTGAAAAAACAAAATGAGCAAGTCAAATATTTTATTAACTAACAATTCCTAAATTTTATATGAGAAATTGACTTGGCTACAAAATCTCTCGATTCTGTAGCCATACTTATTATTGGTAACATAAATCCAAATCGATCCAGATTGATTAGAAAAATAACAACTAAATCATAACTGTGATAAAAACCAATCTTACCATTTAACTAATAACAAAAATCGAATCACAATATCTCATAATTTATCACGGCCTTTACACTGTCAGCGTTTTTTTATAATGATATTGTCTGTCCTTTTTAAACGCTTTGCTTGTTTTTGTGCATTGTCCTTGAGTTCTCGGTTTTTGTTTTCCAATGAATTGTTGCGAGTCGTGAGAGATTTGATCCTTTCTTGGAGAATGGGGATGTCTGTGTAGTACTTCCCTATCCAATGCAAACAAACTTCACAATGTACAACAGGGGAAATTAGTTGAGGAAGCGTGTAATTATGTGCTAAAACATCACTGCTATCCACTATCAGTCTTTGACCGAGCTTAATACCTATAAATTCCTTGTTGTCTTTTAGACACGGTGAGAGATTATTGACATAATCGAATGGTTGATCTCGTTTGGAACAATTCGGATCTTCCTGTGCTAGGAATATTTCAATCTCGGAGTCTGAATCCTCATGGATCTCGATCAAATCGATCGAGCTCACATGAGGCTTGGATCTATTACGCAGACTCCTCGAAATAAGTTGACCAACCCTCTTGTTACGAAACCCTATTGCTTGATTCTTTTTTGACTGTTTGTGAGGGTTTTTGTTGTCGGATTTTACTTTAGGGTTAGGGAAAACAATCGGTTCATGCACAGGAGTTTTAATAAACTCAGAACTAAAATCCTATTGCTCACTTAAGAGCTGATAGGGCACTGCCTCTTCCCGAGGGTTTTTACCCAAAAACTCTGGCTTGGCCCTTGAGAAATCAATAGGTTTCTCTATCATAGGTTTATCCACCACAGGGGTTTCTACAGGACTTTCTGTAGCAAAACCATTTCGAGCAAGAAACTCGTCCCAATCATCACCCAAAGTTTCCAAATGATGAACCAACGGTAATTTAATCAAACCATGGTGAAAGAGGCTAGAATCTAGGTTTTGTTTCTTGTATCTCTTCGACATTTTATACAAACTTCTTAGAAGGTAAAACGACATATTTAAATGGAAGCCAATAAAATGCATGAGAAATCGCACATGGTAAAGGAAGACCAGGCCATAACGACATTTGCAGGTAATAAAGGATGGGAGAAAGCCCCAAAAGCCAACCCCATGGTAAGAGACCTCTCACTCGCGTGAGGAGGCCGAATGCACAGAGAATTAAGGAGGGATCCTTAATGGAGGACCCTGTCACATCCACGCTCTCGGTTATCACAGAAATTGGCTATGGCATTACCCATTTCGATTTTGGCTTGCACCATCCAAGCTATTCTAAGCTCTGGTGCAGCTACAACAACATCACCATCATTGTGGCCATCGCTCTTCACATTCCCATGTCAAGAGAAAGAGGGAAGCCCCGCAGGGGGCCGCTTGGTATACCTTTACTGCTCGCCAGAAGAGACAACAACGATTTGAATGAGCATTGTCTATGGCGCGAACACAGCTCACCCATAGAGCCAGTAAGCCTAAGACTCCTCCCATGGCATATGTGGAGGAAATATTTCCTGAAGAGCCAATTTAGGCTCCTTTGGAACACCTCCTCTTTACTGTACCTGACAATTGGCAGCCTCCAAGCTATTTTTCGAGGGAGGCCACCATGGAAGCCACAGGGGCGCAGCATAACCGCTATAGGAAGGAAGACTCGATGGAGGAGCTTCCCACCTATTACATTGAAGAAGAGATTCTGGAGGCGACGGACTCGTAGGAGGTAGCACGCATAGGAGAACTCTCCTTGGGCACTGACAACGTGAATGCTAAGGTGGAAAAGGAGCGGGCATAGGGACTAGATGTAGCCATAGAGCAGCAGAGAAGGACCGCGACAGGCGAGGCCGAGGACACCAGACCAGGTGAAGAATTGAAGGAGGGTGGCAGGATGCGGGAGGATGGCATGGCCCCCATGCCACCTTCCATATCCATAATGCAGGAATCGTGGCGTGTCCAACCGCCATTCTTCCACCCAGAGCACCTGGAGCTGATGTTCGACTTGCGGAGCCAGGTGGCGGACCAAGTCCACCATGCCATCCTAATAAGGCAATGCATTGATATGTTATATGGTGCTTACTCCAACGCGCCAGCAGGGCAGAGATGCCCGACATGCACACAACCTTTCGTGCTGCCAGCTAGAGCGGGAACGAAGGAAGGTGATGATGACATGGATAACTCATCGACCACCGGGTAACTGTTTTATTGATGTTTATGGTTAGAATTCTAGTTTTGGTTAGAGCTATGGCTCTGGAACAGTTAGAGTTTAAACATGTTTATTTCGAAGACACTTGGTTCATTTTCAGACTGAGGGTTGCCATCTGTCTTGGTTTCCTACGGGTAGGACAGATGGCCTCCTATTTTTTTGACATGGACAGTATAGGATGCCAGTTGTTTCGGTTTCTGTTAATTCGGCGGAACAGCTGGCAGACCAAGCATATTTGTATATTTTGGAAGCTAATACAATAGGATCCACACCCCCCCCCCGCCCCCTTTTTACTTAAAAAAAATAAAACAATAGAGGAAACATATAATATGTTTCCTCTATTAATCCCCCATATATAATATGTTTCCTCTATTAATCCCCCCATATGAAGGTGGGGGTGGGGTGGGGGGATTAATAGAGGAAACATATTATATGTTTCCTCTATTAATTTCCCCATGTCACCCCCACCCTCATATATGAGGGTGGGGTGGGGGGATTAATAGAGGAAACATATAATATGTTTTCTCTATTAATCTATATGTTTTCTCTATTAATCCCCCACCCCAATAGAGGAAACATATAATATGTTTCCTCTATTAACCCCCTACCCCACCCTCATATAATATGTTTCATATATGAGGGTGGGGTGGGCTTTGTATAAAGTGAATAATTTTTTTAAGGTTTTATTTGATTTTTAATTAATTTAAATGGTTAATTAAGTTTTTTATTTAAAGTTAATAGAAATTTTATTAAGTCACCGGGGATAGCTCAATTGACAAGTGCCATGAAAATGAAGTTCTATGAGGTTCTGAATTCAATTCCCACCGATTTAATCGTGTCTACGAAGTTCTATGAAGTTCTGAGTTCAATTCCCACCAATTTAATCATTAAAAAATGTTATTTCATTTGATTGATAAATACAAGTTTTGACCATAAACCTTTGTCTTTATATATATATATATATATATAAACATATAAAATTTGCTTCTTCCTAAAAAAAAATATAAACTCACCAAATATTTAATTGATCCACTTTGTAAATTATTTTTTATATTAATGTAACTTTGAATAAAACCTACATTAGTTAAGGATTTCACAAGGAAAACATGCATATGATACATTTCTTATGGAAGTGGAC
>ML790968.1:473724-499824 GCA_009831015.1 Picea engelmannii
ATTCATCAAGTCCTCTTTCATTCATGTTTTAAATCTAATGGTGGATATTCAATATAGAAAATATATATTTTTTTTTTTTTATGAACACTTTGATGTTCACTGAAACTAAACTTAATACATCCACTTAAACATATATTTAATTTCAAAATATTACATATTAAACATAATATTAAAATGATCATTATCTTTTGACTCATTTTGATTTTTTATATTGATAATTTTTTATTATCTTTTCACCCATTTTGATATTGATAATTTATTCATAAAAAATTCCAAAAATAACATTAACAAGTTTACTCTTCAACAACAACCATTTTAAAGATTCCTTCTCCACTAAAGAAAAAGCTTAACCACTTGGGGATGGGAAACCACAACCAACTTCAACAGCTATTAAAGTTCGCTCTCGACTATTTGATAACCCAATCACAACAATAAACCATAACCAACAAATAGTAGATAGGTTCACATCCACATAACGATTCCTCATGGTGAGTCTCTAAAAAGTTGTTGCATTTGATTGGTTGAATGCTAAGGGGGATTTATGCTCATCATGGGGTGTGAGGTCCACTTTGTCTGTGGTTGGATTTGAGACATAACCAATTTTGCTAAATTCTTAAAAAAGAAAAAATAAATTCTTAAACCAAAAAGAAAGGTTACATCTAGTCCTATGATGGGCTGGAAAGTAGGTGAAATGAAAACACAAGGAAGTGATTGCTTTCATAAGCCATGAAGATAACAACTTCATCTAGAGTTTGTAATTTGTTAGGTGACCATGGTGCAGGGTAGGGTAGGTGTAGTGCATTATTTAAAATTAGAAATGTGGATATATATAATTTATAATATGTTGAAGTTAAATAATGTTAATACATTTATATCTTTTATATATAATTGTTAATATAAAATGGACAACTTTCATGTGGTGTGTTAGCATTATTCTTCATAGTAGTAGGATTTTTTTTACGAATACAACATATTAAATATAATAAAATTTATATATCTTAAAAAAACATATATATTTATAGTTATTGACCAAACATTTTTTTTTTGCAGTGGATGAAGGAAAAGTTGAAATTTCAAATATTAGGGTTTAAAATATTGAGAGTAAATGGATTGTTTAAATTTCAAGATGTATTTTATTGTTTCATTGGAATGTCCAAAATGTCATATGCAAAAAATAAATGATCCAACTATTACTTCATTGGAATGTCCAAAATGTTATATGCAAAAAATAAATTATCCAACTGTGTTTCATGTGCGAGTGAAGAACTTACTCAAAAAAATTAGGATTACAATGATTTTTTTATGAATTTCTTTTCTTATAAATAAGTTAATTAATTAAATAAAATCAAAATCTCTTTTAAATACTTTTGTAGGTAAGATATTTTGAGATTGTAAACCTAAAATAATTAACCTTTAACAAGAGATTGGATCTCCTTAAGTATTGTTAAAATTGTCTCCTTATCTTTAGGCTTGGGATGAGCACTTGGGCTAGATATGAAAAGTTGTTGTTCTCCTTCTTATCCGATCTTTGGGCGGTTTTCTCCTTGTGCAAAGAAGATGAGCACTTGGGTTAGATGTGAAAAGTTGTTGTTCTCCTTCTTAGCTGATTTTTGGGCGGTTTTCTCCTTGTGCAAAGAATTAAATCCAAATTATATTCAAGATAGTATTGAAACTTCTTATAACTTACAGTGTTTTAGTTTTTAGATAATGTAGTGTTTTAGTTTTTAGATAATGTAATATGAATTTAAAGGAATTTTACTCACTCAAAGTATTTTTTTGAGTTTGTGTTTATTATTAAGCTAAACATTATTTTCTTTAGTATTTATGATCTCATTATAAAATCCTGTGATTTAATAATCTTTTGTATTTATGAATTTATTTAATCTAAAATTTTCGTTACTTGCTATTATGTGTGAATGGAAACCATCACTCATTGTTATATGTTGATTCTTGTAGACTCATCACTTTTAAGGAAAACCAATCCATTTTGAATAACCTATTGGTGGTCCATAAAGAGCACTGTTAAGAAAAACCAATCTACCTAGAATAACCCACTGGTAGTCAGTAAGGGTGGTCAGTAAGGGGCACTATTAAGGAAATGGTCAGTAAGGAGCACTATTAAGGAAAACCAATCCACTGGTGATCCTTAAAGAGGTAGATTGTCAATCATGCTATATACCTTTAGGTCTTAAATCTTTATTCTATTTCTTTATGTGTGAAGAAAACTAACTCTTAACCAAAGAGAAACAATTTACTTTTAAATCATACTCTAAGACCACCACAAATTATTAAGTTATGTGAATATAAATTAAAAAAAATAAAATAAAAAAAATTGACGAACAAAAATAAACATCAAAATTATGTTTATGTTAATTCATGTAAATGTGAATTAAAGAATGGTAAAAATATTGAAACATAATGAATTTTTTTACCCATTAAATAATAAAATATTCTTATCAATTAAACGAAAGAGTAACTTTAAACAAAATTCCTATAATATTAAAAAAGAATTATCCATTTCATTGGATTGATCACCCTCTACATTCGCAACGTCAACGTCATCACTGGGGACCGTGGCACTGGTGCTACGGACAACCTCAGACGGCTCGCACCATAAAATTTCGTATTTCACGGCAGATATTGGTAGGGTCGCCGACACGTCACATTAACCAATCACCGGAGAACAGTAAAAAAATGAAACAGCATGCATTGACCGCGGGTAAAACAGTAAACATTTGCAAATTGCGTGAATTTGCGAAGAAGGGCGTCCCTACCCAGGAGTTAGCATTAAACGGCGGCCGTCGGCGCGACGTGTCCAGTCTCATCCTGCCGCGTGTCCCCCTCACCATTGTGTTTGCTACCCACTACGTCAGCTACGTGAAACGCAGGTAATTACACGTCAAACTTAATTGGAGAGAGTGACGTGACAGGTGACGTCGTCTTGGACTGCGCCGACACTTTCGGTACGTCCCATCAGCCAGCCGCCCGCCCACTCACAGATATGAGATGTCACATCCATTATTCAATGTTTTTCGATCGGGGAATATTGACTTACACGTGGCTAGACTTTATAGGGTGTTTTTTGACTGTCAACCGCCGTGTAGAAGTTGCCGGCAGGTCAGCCACCGGCCGTCGGACTCGTCATGAGCGGTGCGTGCCGTTTTGCGTACGGCTGCGGGAATTAAGAAGCTGCACGCATCCCTCATTTGCCGCCGCTTATGTTATTTAATCATTATCTCCTCTTCTTAAATACAGAGAACGATAATGACGGGTTTTAATTTCGTGTCAGTGGACAAGTGGTACAGCTGTAAATAAGGTTTTGTTTTAAGTTTGATTCCCAGGATTCCTTCTACAGTAATTTTGTATTAAATATAAAAGTTAAATGTATATAAAAAAAATTAGTCTGGAATCTCACCAACCCAAGATCTTGGAATGGTATTTTATATATACATTGAGAACATAATCACTAAAACTGTACCATGTTTTTTTTAATCAATTACTCAAACAATTGAAAGGTATGGCCCCATCACCTCTCAAGGTTCTCAACTCCAAGCATCTTGAAAGGTATGCTAACCATAGGCCTATGGATAATGCATTGACCCTAAGCATATTGAAATGTTCAAGAATTTTTGGTATAATGTTATGATTGAGTTTGTCCCTATGAGATGTTGCTTATCTATAGAGATCTTCCTTTCATGGGTATGGCCTCACATAGGTTTTAATGAATTGCACCTCTAAGCCCATGGAGTGGCTATCATGTCTAACTCACTCACATCATAAAAAACAAAGCTTTAGTTATAGCTTGTATAAGCTCATTGCCATTTCATGACCAAAATATAACTAGCATAAAACTACATGTTATTATAAATAATATAACAACATTGTTTTATTATCAGTACTTAGCATCTACTAAATGTCAACAAGAGTCTAATTTATCCAACACACGTTCATTTTTATGTTATTATGTTCCTACACAATCATAGTGCACCTAAATGCAACAATGGATCCTGCAAGTGCTCTTTATCGTGATATATGCATGTGTAATGCTAGAAAACTCTATTTTCATCACATCATATTAACGACTTTAAAAACTTCATGAAATAATCCCATCATGACAATCAACGCAAAACTTTTCCACAGGAAATTTCTCTTTTATATTCATAAAAATATAAAAATTCTCTTACAACTGTCCTTACGACATATGACCTTTAATCAAGCTCTAAATTGGCAGCATAGATAACTAAGCACTGAGCTCATAACTGGAAAATTTATGATGTAGGAAACATCCATTACATAGCAATAATAGGACAAAAAACTAAAAAAGAGGAATTGTCCCTCATGCTTAGCATCAAACTATGACTAAAAGGACCAAAACACTATAACTAGTCTTCAAACAAACTATCTCTATATCAATTAAAACATCTTTAAGTATTGAGTAGGTCCCTCATTACCATCCTCCCAATGGGTATAAGAAATGCTTCGAGGCGGATTTGATAAAGCTAGCTTTGTGTCCGCCTCTTGATTCTCTTCTCTGTATATATGTGCAAAGGATATATTCCTGAAGTATGTGAGAGTATCTATGATCCTTTCCTTCCAGCTTTCTAGTGCTACAGACTAGAGAGATCCCTTCTTATTTAGCCACTCAATAACTATCTTGGAGTCCCCTATCAAAAGTAAGTCTGGAATTGACAATCTTACAACCAAAGTTAGAGAGGCTCAAGCCCCCAAACGTTCAGCCCTAGTGTTTGTTCCACGACCACAGTTTAGAGTCCACAAAAAGGAAGTGTTACTGCTAAGCTTTATCATACCTCCAGCCCCACTTTGTTCACCAAACTGTTGCGCTACCCCGTCAAACCATACAATGGCTCTATCTTCCGGAAGATGCACATGTACAGTTCGAGGAAGTGTGTATTTTTCCTTAAATCCATAGTTGCTCACTGCACCAATAGCTTTGTAGACTACCTTCTGAATTGAGGGGGAACCTGCCTCAAAGATTTTCAAATTTCTTTCATGCCAAATATACCAACATAAGAAGGCAGGCAACGTAGGAAAATCTAAATTATTCTTTGTCCAATTTTTGAAACATTCATTCACTGATAGACCAATCCATCCACTCGAGAGTTTTAGTGCAATTTTTATCGTGTTCCATACTGAAATGGTGAATGAACAATTCACAAATAGATGCTTACCAATTTCCCTCTTGCCTTTGCATAGGAAGCAAATCCCTGACCCCACCCAACCTTTTTTTTGGAGATTTTTCCAGGTTAGAATCTTATTTTCCGCTACCAACCATGTAAATATCTTAATTTTTAAAGGACAATCCCATTTCCAAAGTTTTCTCCTCCACCCACCTACTTTTAAATTCCATAGCTTTGTTGCGACTACATTGTAAACATTTTTCACTATTAGTTGTCATGAATTATCACCTCCCGTCCATAGTAAAACATCCGAGCAATCCTGTAGATGAATTCCTAAGCCTATCAAAAGATTTTTGTACTTTTCCCATTCTAAAGCTAAGTCTCCCTCGAGCTCCAAGGCTCTACAATCTAACCAGGTTGAGCAAAGAGTTCCCTGCAATAGATCACAACTTGCTTGATAAAGCAAGTGAACGTTTTTTTGGTTCAGACTATCAACTAACTCTTTTGATAAAAAAGAGTCCTTTCCCATTCCCAAGATGACATCTTTCCCAATAACTATAGAATGTCCTAAACCCAGATTCCAAGCAAGCCATTGTAAAACAAGTGGTAAAGAATTGATTAAGTTTTTCCAGGTCTGAGATCCATAAGTCGTAACCGCTGAGGCCAATCTTAACCATGTATGGATCGATTCATAAGGCAAGTATTTATCTTTTATCACTCGGTTCCATATTCCTTTTTTCGTCAAAACTCTTCACAGAGTATTAGATGCCAAAGCCCTGTAGAAAATGAAAATGTTTCTAAGCCCCCAACCACCATAAAGATTTGGCTTCGAGACAGACTCCCAATTACACAAATGGTAGCTTCGGCTTTTCTTGTTGTCGAACCACATAAAGGAAAAAAACAACTGTCGAATCTTATTTAGAACAGACAACAGAACATGCGCTAAAGCCAACCAATAAACATGAAGACTTTCCAAAACTACCTTTACTAGAACATACTTGCCTCCCAAAGATAGCATCTTGTTACACCAGTGATTAATTATGAGTTTGAATTTTTCAATAAGCCAACGCCAGTCCTTGACTTTATAACTATTTGGTTTTAGGTAGTACCCCAAATAGATAAATCCTCCCAAGAGATATTTGAAATCAAAATTAAATACAACATTTAACTCGTCAAGAGTTTCCTACTGAACTCTAGAGTGGAGGAAGGTCGATTTTTGCACATTAATTCTCAACCCCGACGCCCGACACAAAATATTGAGTATTTTACTGATCTTGATCCATTCAGACAACTTGGATTTTGACAAAATAATCACATTGTCCACGAATAGCAGATGTAAAATCTTTATAATTCTAGAGACTTTAATCCTTGTCAACACCCCCTCGGATTGACCTTTTTTTAGCATAATGCTAAGACCTTCCATTATGAGTATGAATAGGAAGGGCAACAAGGGACAACCCTGGCGAAGTCCTCTCTTACTCTGAATTTTTTTTTTCCTCCCCATTGATCAGAATAGCATAAACAATGGAGGTTACGCAACCCATTACCCAGTTTGTTGTTGCCATCCCAAAGCCACATTGGAGGAGGATTAACCTCAGAAAGTCCCAGTTTATGCAGTCATATGCCTTCTTGAGATCTAGATTTAGTATAATAGCTTGAAGTTTTTTTCACTTTATGTTGTGCAGGCACTCCTGTGCCGTGCCAATAGCATCTAAGATATTCCTTCCCTTGAGGAAGCCCAGTTGTTCCTTTGATAATACTCGAGAGAGAATATGTCGAATTCTCTTTGCTATGATTTTTGCAATGATCTTGTAACTTAGATTGCATAGAGCGATTGGGCAGAAATCAAAGAAAGTACTAGGACAATTAACTTTAGGGATCATTTCTATGAAAGTTGAGTTAATCTGTTTTATAACTTCGCTTTTTATTCTAGACTCCTCCACAACATCGAGCAAATCCTGCTCGACCAACTCGAAGAAATGTAGAAAAAATTCTACAGTCCAGCCATCTGACCCAAGAAACAATGCATAACTTATCATACATGGAAACGAAACAATTGATAATGCATAAATACATAAGAAAATGAGAAGTATAGATATTGCATCCAATGCCATAGCAAAAGGCCATCCCAAAAAATATTAGTCTAGAATTTGGATCAATTCATACTAGGTTCACAAGTCATGAATGACTAAAAAAATGATGGGGCACTACAACCAACAAATGATCATTGGGATTTGATTGTGGTCAAGGATGATCCGCCTACTATTGATTGGGTGCTATCTCTAAATGATCATGATGATCCTCGATCAAATGCTACACTATTCCCAATGACTTATTGTGTTTATATTATTGCGTTGAAATATGCTGACTACAGCCCAATATGGGAGAAAAGTGTAACATAACATAACGCTGATATGGCTTAGGTCATCCAAATATACTAGTTATAAAATATGAAGTGAGTGTAATACATTAATATTAATAAAATATACATATTCCCAATGAATGATAATTACACACACACACACACACACACACACACACACACACACACGTGAATGAAAATATAGTAACAAATACATCATTAAACCAATGTAGATCTATCTTAAGTAGAAATTTATGAAGCACGAGAGAGATAAAAAATGTGCAAACCTTTTTTAGAGTGGAGGAAAGGTTTTCAATTCCATGGATTTGATCCCTTTTAGTGCTTGATAGATACATATTTAAGATGGATGTACACTGATGAGGTAATGTTACATTTCTAGGAACTTTTGTTTATATTACTTTAGCATGTAATTATATCCAATGGAGTAAACTACATAAAGCCATATATGCTCTAGAACCATATGTACCACTTAATATCACCTTTGATCTTGAGATTTATAAACCATCTCATTTCAACATTACATCCTTTAAACTAATACTATAATAGCTATGATAGATATAACAAGAGTTCATCAACCTTTATGATTGTCCTTGTCCATATATCATAATCCAAGAAAAATTTAGGCAAATATGTAACACACCCCAGACTCACTTTTGGGTATATGTCATTGCAATTCAACCTCTGTATAAGTTGTATTTTTAAATTTCTTTAAACTTGCTCATATATATATATATATATATAAAACACGAATAGTTATTCCCAATAGGGCTTTGAAACCAATTGTAATATTATGCCCCGCATATGATAAACTCCAGGAAGTCTCAAAGTTGTGGCTCCAGGAACTCTAGCTACTATAATGGAGTCTTTAGGTACCCTCTAGGCCTCATACCCAGGGAAACCTATCCCCCAAAATTCTCCCCCCCAATGCTCTAGCCTTCCCCAAGGAAACCATAATCATTCACCCAAATCCACCTAGGATTCTCAGGGTTCACAAAGAAACACGGTTATAGTGGCTCAATAGCTCACACCCCATATCTTAGAGCAAGAATGGGAAAGCATAATACTCAGAATAGTAGAATGATGAATAATGGAATTCTCACTAAGCCCAAAATTTGTATATGGATGTCAATCTTTTTACAAGTGGCACTTAAAGAACTCCTACCCACCACTTGGAAATTCATCCCCTTACTTGAGAATGTAGGATAAAGTATCATGAATTAAGACTTAGAGCTTAGGAATACATATTATATTCATTGGATGAAGCCCCTTTTCCTTAATCCATTAGCCCCCTTTCCCTCTCATGGAGTCCTGCCCCCCCATACTATTTTATCTGACTTGGTATGCAATTGTGATGTATTTTATTAATGTATATGAGTGTGATTACAATGTACAATGATAGGATCACCAACCTTTTAGCATACAATCTCCCTGGCCTAAAATCACACAAGCACTTTGGCCCAAGACCTACATACACACACACTCCAACCCAAGATCCATATTGACTCACCAACCTATAAAAACATATGTACATATATACATTTATAACCTGGGAGTGTTACAAAATAATTGTCTTCAAGGTAGAGATGTGCTAACCTTGTCTGTAATCTTAGTCATGTCAAGTATTCCATCTTAACCATCCCCTACCTCTTTGGATAGTTCATATGATAGAACATTATGCTCCCATGAAATATGTGTGCATTGGAACACAGTAAAAGTAGTTACCCGCTCTTTGGCCTAGGTGATAAGGTGAGACAAACCATTGTTATAGATCTTTGGACCCTCTATCCAAAGAAATGTTGATCAAGATAAGGACTACCTTATTCTCCACCATATTATTCTACCCTTGCTGAGTCCACACGAGAAGGTAATCTTGTTAATGTTTGTTAAGTATATAATTCCTCCCACTACTACAATATGGGTGTGTAGTGTCACTTAGGGAAAATTTTAAGGAGTGGTACTTATCTTAAAGTGTATAAACCTTGATGAATTTTACTAATTCTTAAAATGTCAAATATAAAATGTTTGATGATATCTTTGTAAAAATATTCAAATTTTGAAGGATTTTATGTAGTTTCTAGAAACTTTTGCGACTTTTAAAGTAAAATAATCTTATCCTATAGAATTTGGGTGAATCACTTTTAGAAAAAAATGGAAATTGGTGAATCATTTTTGGAAAAAAAAAACATGAAAGATTAACCCAATGGTGAAATTTACCCCTTAATTTTTTTTCCAGTGTCGATGTTTTGCATTTCCATAGCCCATTTTTCTATTTTAAACATTTTTTGCTAGTGCACATTGGGTTTTTGTGACATGATTGGGATAACAACATGGATTCAAGGTGTTTGGATTCATTCAATAATATAAACAAGGAACAATAATAAAAACTATCATCACCATATTAGAAGGAAGACAACAAAAAATTTAAATGGGGGCCTCATTCCATTAATATCCAATACAAGCCAATACATCTTCCAAAGTGGTTCAAAGCCACAACCACACAAAATAGATTATAGAGAGAAGATTCTAAATTAACCTGGAACCCCTTACAAAACTTGTCAATTAACTAAGAATGCCCCTCTATCCACCAACCCCCTCCCAAGACTAAGCCTTTACATTTGATAGTGTCATGCCTAGGGTTGGAATGGTTCTTTCAAAATGTACAATACCATTAGTATTATCCTGATCCTTGCTTGATAGACTTTTTGTTATCTTCTTTTCTAACGTCCAAGTGTATCCATCATTTCACCACTTCATCCTTGGCCCCCTGGATTCCACCCTACTAGTTTGCTTGTAGTCTTTATTTAGCATTGATGCTCCTAACTGTTATTGGTGGTCTTTGCTTTGTGTGGTGTGATTCCTATCTTTTTTTTAAAATCTTGTTTCACCTTGTTCTTTCCACTACCACTATGTGGTTATATTCAAAATTCCAAATGAGGGACCCAACAATTAGAGTTTCATCATGTACATGTAAAAAATAGACACTATGATTTGATTCACAACATTTGAAACCAAGATTAAGGTAAAAATCATCAATATTCCCATACCATGACCTAGTGGCCTGCTTTAAACCATACACAGATTTCTTTAGTCAATAGACAAGACTACCATCATTTTCAAATCCTAAGGGTTACTCCATAAAAATATCTTCGATGAGATCTCCATGTTGGAAATAATTTTGACATCCATTTGGTGTACTTCCCATCCAAAATGAGTGCTAAAAAGTGAAATAAACAATCAAACAAAGTTCATCTTTGCAACAGGGGAAAAGTTTTCAGTGTAATCAATGCCTTCTTACTAAGAAAAATCCTTTGCTACCAAATGAGACTTAGTTTTTTTCAATAGGTCCTTGAGACATGAATTTGTTCTTTTAGACCCGTCAACACTTTTCCACATTATTTCCTTATGGTCAAGGAACTAAGTCCGATGTTTCATTCTTCATCAATGAATGTACCCATCAACCATAACATCTCCCATTTAAGTTGACCATTTGTGTTCACATACTTCTAGTCTTCCTTGAGTCATTTATATCTCTAGCGCCAACTCCAACAATTTTAATTGTCTTAGTAGCCCTTTTGGGTAGACAGATATTCTATGTAGAAGGTGTATCTGTACAAAAATATTCATTAGAGGGATGATTATGATTTATAAAGCTTATGGTTGACTCCATTGTAGAACGTCAACTACAAGTTAGTTTTGGTACATGAGTTGACTATACAGTCAACAATACATTATTGTAGTCAATCGATCTAAAATTTGTCAAACATTCCAATGGATCATTGCTCAACAACATAGAAGAGAATTGCAATGGAGTATCACCTAAGGATTTCTCATTTAAGACAACATATCTCATGTAAATAATCTCTTGTTTGACTAGATCAAACAATTTGTAGGCCTTCGACTCTTTAGAGTATCCCATCATAATACAAGAATGAATCTTTGCATTTGGATTATTATTTTATCATATAGAAAATGAGTCCATGCTATGCATCCAAAGGTTATAGGGTGTCCAACTAATTCTTTTCTCCCACTCCATTTATCAACTAGGTTCATATCCCATACAAATTTAGTCAAAATTAGGTTTAGAAGGTGATTTGATTAGTAAATAGCCTCTACCCAAAACTTGGTGTTAGACCTTGGCCAAGAGGTACCATGCCATGACAAGTAATTTTCAAATATTGTTGACATACTCTCCACCATTGTTTGGTATTAACTATTTCATAGGTCCAATGCATTTATTTTTAGCTAATGCCCTAAATTACATGAATTTTTCAAAGATATGACTCTTATTCTTCAAGGAATAGACCCAAGTATACTTGGAAAAATCAAGTCACTATGATCAAGTTCTAGTTGAGTCTTTTCTCTCCAAGCCTTCCATGTTTCAAAGGAAACCTAGTGATGCTATGCCCTTCACATGCTCCATTAGGTGGAACAACCTTAGTTAGTCTAGTAACTAGGTTATCTTTCACCATCAGTTCCAAGCTTCTAAAATTTAGATGTTTGATTCATTAATGGCAAGTTTTACTTTAGTTATTAGTTTGAGATATGAGTGTAGTCGATCTTGGATTATTTTTGACAAGGCCACAAAACTTATACAGTCTATCCTTAAGTTCAAGAATACATCCAGATACAACTTCAAAGTTATTTTTCATGTCTTTCACAACAACCGATTTGGCCAAAAATCAATATTTTCTCAGCTTGGGTGAATTGGGGTACAAATAACAAATGAATAGTCAAAATAGGTACATGATTTACATTAGTAAACACTCCATTTTGACATTCAATCTTGCCACAACCAATAACATTAAGTGCATAATCACATGCTACAAAGATTTCCTTTTTTGTATCTTCACTTAATGAAGAAAAGAGAGAAGCATATTTGTCCATGTGATGTGTACAACTAGAGTCAACTATCCACTAACTTTGAGAAGTGTGAGCATTCAAGGCTTGAGAAGAATTAACAAAAAATGTATAGTTATCTACCTTACCTTATAAAGTTTGGTGTTGTAGGTCAGTTTATCATATATTCAAGACATGTACTTTAAGCTTCTTCACTTTCTCCTTTAGATTATTAGTCTTTTGCTAGTAATACTTCTCCATATGTCCCAATTTTATGCAGTAATTCCTAGTTTTCTTCTTCTTCCCCTTCTTAGTTAAATTCTAATCACCATCCTTCTTCTTAACATTCTAGTCAATGAAATCCCATTATTTCTCCTGATCACATTTTCAACCTCTTTCCCTATAGTTCTATCAACCTTTTCCCTTTAGCAAATGGACTTGTTTCATAACTTCAAGTTTCCCTTCATCGAGCATTTTTTCCTATTCCCTAATTAGCAAACCACATAAAGAATGAAAGGAATAATCCTGACCATCCTCTTTTCTAGAATCCCAAATAGCATGAAATGTCCAGTGTAATACACAATATCATGATTAGTTCTACAAGTTGACCATCTTTCTTTGGAAAATCCTTTCCACATTAACCCAATTCCAACTAAATTTCGTTCACGTGAACAGAGTAATCTTCAATTCTGTCAAAGGAGAGAGGATCTAGAGAGATCAACTCTTTCTCAATATGCATAATGTAACTTTCACAGGTCTTATCAAATAGAGTCTTCAAATTCTTCTAGACTTCATTTAAACAATCAATCATGTTTGTATGAAAGCGAATCTCCCTAGAGGTGTAGGTTGCTATAAATCCTTTAGTCTTTTCTTTCTTCCTATCGATGTCAAATTTGGGTTGGCCATCCTTTAGATCTGGAACCATATTCTTTGTGAACTACCAAAGTGTCTTACTCTTTAATAAATTCTCCATACATTGTGCCCATATTCCATAATTATGGCCATCCAAAATCATATTTCCTCTCTTAGAACACATGATGTTGATCTAAATATTTAATCATTGATTCAATTTTCAAGTCAAAACACCAAGTCAATCTACCAAACAATTATGAATCATCAAGAGCACATCGAATCAACAACCTTCAAAAGACTCATAGACAATAGTCTAGGTCTCAAACCAATATCTCTGATACCATCTTGGAGAATCAAAGAATTAGGTATATCAAAGAGATAAGCAATATAAGAGGAGGTGGTATTTAAGGACACCATAACAACACTTAAGCACAAATAAGAATAACTCAACACACATAGAAGCATAAGAAACCAAAATGTTTTCATACACTACACAATCATGTAGATCAACCTGTAAATCCATCTTGTATAACACCAATATGTAACCAACTCCCTTGAATTAAGGAATATGAGGTCCATATATTGGTTAGAAGCATAAAAGACTCCTCAAACTCCACCTTATTCTATGCACTAGTCAATTTCTTTAGTTGAACCAACCAACCAACCCAATACGTAATGTACCACTCAATCATCTACTTAGTGGATGTTGGTGCAAATGTGCAACAAGGGTGAGAAGATATGAAAACTTTGTGGTTGCTACAAAGCTACGGACAAATGAGGTTAGAAAACTAAAAATCCCATCTTTCCATATAGAAATATATCCTAAGATCTCTTCTATTATGTGAAAATAAAAGACATGCAACAAAAACTAAACATGAACACTAGTAAATGCAAAGAATACATCAAATCTTCATTACCCAATGAAACAAATTTTTACATGTACACCTATGGAGAAATATTTGAAAACTTGGATCCTCTGGTTGTCTCTCCTTGGGAGGGTTCTTTGCTTCCCTGAGTGTGTGGCCTTGGCTACTGCTCTCCTCCTCTAGTTGTAGATGGCTACTATACTAATGGCCTCCTTTCATAAACTAGGGTTTTGAATGAGAAATGGATAAACTAGGGAAACACTACAATGAGGTGTAAATTTTAAACCTGTGAAGTAAAGAAATGATTATAGATTCTAAGAAAAATCTAAATTAATTAATGGCTCATACGCATAGTACACAAATATTTACACGGGAAACTCTTAACTAGGAGAAAACCATCCTTCCTCGGTGCTACACCTCTCAACTCTTCATTGTATTAATTTCACCATTCAAAATACAATACATAATTTTTTTTAGATATTTTACAAATACCAAAACACTAATCCCTTAATCCAGGATCAATTTAGAAAAATGCTCAAAATAGAAAAAACACGAAAAAAAAAAAACTACCTAAAAACAAATTTCGGGACGTTGCCCCTAACCCTGTCGGCTCTAGGCTACTGCCCAGAGCTGAATGCTCCATGTAATCCGAGGGGGGGGGGAGGGGCATTCTTAGCCCCCCTAGGAAAGCACTCGGCACACACGACACAAAGAGAATTACTATAGAGGGATCACCAAACACAATCATTAATTCTAATGCACCACACCACACACATTCAAAGAATATAATACCTACCCAACATTCTCCCAATTGTTGTTTTCTTTGCATACAGGGGGTCACATGATTACATAGTCAACAATCTATGGCAACAATTCCCATTGTTTCTCTACACCAAACTAACTTCTTGGAGCTCACTGACTTTATCCATGAAACCACAACATTATTCAAAGTGTCAACCTTATTGTCTTCAACCATGTCTCTCACAAAGTGACACTGAACATCAATTTTCTTTTTCTTTGAATAATAAGATTGATTCTTTTCGAGGAAGATTGCACTGTGACTGCCACAATCTAACCTTAATTCTTGTTGCACCAACCCAATATCTGAACATAATCTCTGCAACCATACTTCTTCCTTGCTTGCATGAGTGGCTACCATGTATTCAACTTTTGTAGTAACTTGAGAGTGCCACTACAACCTATCTTTTTCTCATCCAACTAATTTCTCCTCCAAATAGGTTAAACACATACCCACTTGTAGATATTCTACGATCCATATCTCCAACCTAGTTTGCATCAAAAAACCCATGTATGTCCAACACTCTATCTAATCCTGGTCTTCCTTGATAGCACAATCCATATATATAAGTGCCACACAAATACCTAAAAACCCTCTTTACCGTTGTCCAATGTTCCTTCTCTGGTTTTGACATATACTTGCTCAAAACTCCCATTGCATGTGCAATGTACAGTCTAGTATAGACCTTTGCATACATCAAGCTTCCAACCACACTAGCATATGGAACATGGGACATGTCCTCTTCCTCTTCTTGTGTCTTGGGACCTTGATCTATAGATAAATTTACACCTATAGGAATAGGAACCTTGGCTGATTTACTTTCTTGCATATTAAACCTCTGTAATACAACCTCAACATATTTTCTCTAATTCAACTAGAGTTTCATATTTGCACGATCTCTTTTAATCTACATTCCTAGAATGAAGTTAGCAACACCGATATCCTTCATGTCAAATTTGGAGGATAGTTGTGATTTCACCTCCTTGATAACATCCATGTTATTTCCTACCAACAACATGTCATCAACATACAACCCTACTTAAATGAAGTGATTACCAACCTGCTTGGAATATACACAGTGATCAACCCTGCTTCTCACAAATCCTAGTCTAAGGATGTATGTGTCAAACTTTTGGTACCACATCCTAGGTGATTTCTTCAGACCATATAGTGACTTATTTAGATTATAAACCAACTCTTTCTTTCCCTTCACTGCAAATCCTTGTAGCTGCTTCATGTAGATTTCTTCTTCTAGATCCCCATATAGGAATGCTATCTTTACATCCATTTATTCTACTTCAAAATAAAAGGTAGTAGCAATAGATTAAATAAATATAATAGAAGTTAACTTGGAAACAAGAGATTTTTTTTTACCAAAGTCAATTCCCTCTACCTGGGAATAACCATTTTCTACTAACCGAGCTTTGTATTTCTCCACTTTTCCTTCTGCATTCAACTTTTTCTTAAACACCCATTTGCTGCAAATGGCCTTTCTTCCAGTTGGCAACTCAAATAGATCCCATGCCTCATTCTTATCCAAGGCACCCATCTATTCAACCATGGCCTTCTTCCAGAGTTTACTATCCTCTGAATTCACTGCTTAATAGTTTTGGGATCATTATTAGTAATAGTTAAAGAAAAAATAGCACAAAAATTAGGTGGACTATACCTTTATGGTTTCCTTCTTTCCCTTATTGACATCCTCAATACTGGAGTATGAGGTTCTTCTTCTTCTGATTCATCTTCTTTCATTGATTAATATTTTGCATCATCCAACTCAAACTCTATTTTCTCAGGTTCTTCTTGCATTGGTAGGAATTCTTACTTGGGAACATCTTTAACTTCTCTAATCACAACATCCCGACTGTAAACAATCTTCAAGGTTTAGTTTATGGTTTCCAAAGCTTATAACCTTTCATACCATCTTTATAACCAATAAAGATACACTTTTCATCTTTATTATCCATCTTACTCCTATTTTCCTTTGGAACATGTACATAAGCATCACAACCAAATGCTCTGAGATGTTCAATAGAGGGTTTCTTACCAGTCCATACCCACTACCTTTGCCTAGGATTCTTGTCCTAACCTGACACCACTGAGCATGCTCCTTGATTTTTCCATCAACATCCTTGATGAGCCCAATTATTTCCTATCTCAAAGGCTCATCATAGGCACATTTTTTCGACCATAATATGAATTAATTCTTGTTTTTGACCATATTTAATAGTAAGTCATGAATATTTTTGCATGTTGCTTAGTAAATGTGTTTTGAGGTGGAATTTTGTGTATATCATACCTTTTTTCTCTAATATCTATGACAAAAGATGTGTGTAGCATCAATTAGGTTAAACTCCATGAATCAAGAGAGCTTAACGGTTCCAACATCCTAAAAAAAAGGGATTTGTCTCCCTTAGAGTGATGTCAGCCAAGAATCAAGGGACCTTGTCCCCACCTACCTCTAGAGCACTCTTTGTTCATTAATATCCACTCCTGGCCAACAATAGTTTGAGATCCAAATGGGATTGAAAGAGATCCCCTATTTCTCCACTTATCTCCTCAATCTAAGAAAAGAGGTCGAAATCTCAAGACTATATATAGACCTCTAGTCTAGGAGAGCAGGAGATAGATTTTTTTATAATATTGTATTGAGATTTTTCTCTGAAGACTTTTGTTGGAGACTTAGGGCCTTTTTTCTCTTGGTGTACTACTGATGTTAATGGAATAAATATGGTCTTATTTTCATCTTATTAGATTTTTCTCAAGGATCCTTGTGCTTCTTGGGTAGGGCCCACAAAAGAGGGCTCAAGGATCCTGCTGTAATTTCTTCATTTCCTTGCATGTTAAGATAATGATTAGTTAGAATTTCATTTCTTTTGAATATTAATGTAGTTTTTCATGATTAGTTTTCATTTCTTTCAAGCTATCATTAATTGGTTAGTTACAACAGGTATCATGTAGAAAGATTCAACAACCTATTGGAACACTCTTGGGTGTCTTTCCAAGGAGAAGAACCTCAGATCTATTCCATTTGATTATAGTCTAGCTTTGTTGATTCTTCAAAAGACTTACACTATATTTTTAGGCTTCTTTTTGGCTTCATGTAGAAGTTTCCTATAGAAACTCTACAACTCATGTAGAAACTTCATGTAGGATTGTCTTAGATCTATATTTCAATTTATCTTAATATTCTTTTTATGAAAACAACAATAAACAATAAAAAGACATATGGATTGTTTTTTATCCAAGGGTTAGACATAAAATAGCTTGTTTAGTTCATGCATTAGTTTATCTTTCTTTAATTACATTTTTTTGTCATAAACTAGAAAGAATTCATCTTTTTCTTTTATTTTTCTCTTTATGGTTTAGTATGATTTTAGATTAAATTCCTTTTTTCAGCAAATCTAGATTACTTGTTCTTATAATTTGGGGTGCTTTCAACAATAGTTTAAAGTTTATTTTTGTCATTTCAATTTCCTGCACCATTTCATGCATTCCAACCCTTGATTAGTCTCGGACCTATACTATTATCAGTGCACACTGCTTATACATTACACAACACCTCTCAAGTTTGTACGAACCCCAGGTTGACAAAGTAAAGTAAGGATCCAAGGACACAATAGTATTATTTCTACTATTCCTAGGGCCATCACTTTTTGGCGCCGTTGTCGGGGAGGTGCTAAAGTCTACATATCATTTCCCTTTTTGTTTTCTTTTGTGTGACTTAGAGAACTAGAAAAGATACCTTAGTCACAAGGCCAACCTCACTATAAGATTTCTATAATGTAAAATCCCAAGTGCTTTCACTTCGAGTGAGTATTGTTAGTTCCTTGTCACACTCTTTTTTTTTGAAGAAAAAACAGAAAAATACAATTTTACTTTATTTAATTTCATGAATGACTAGACCTAGAGATAGGAAAGGATTTTTTTTTCGAAAAGCCCCCACCCTGAAAACAGGTCCAAGCAATCTAGAGATTGGTCCTGAAACACTTGAAAGTTTCTTGGAAAGGGAAGATAGAGATTTTGAAAATATTTCAGAAGAGGGTCAATCTCCCTCACTGCGTGTCATGTCTAGTGAAGAAGATATGGTAGAAATATTTGAGTTTCCCATTCGAGAATATAATGGAGGGAAAACGATGAAAAATATTAATCCTTTTGCCTTACCTCATTTTCATGGGCTTTTTTCTAAAGATCCTGACACTTTCTTGTTTGAGTTTGTAGTTATATGCAGGACATATGATTATACTATTGATGAACAAAAGCTCAAACTTTTTCCTTCTACCTTGAAGGATTCAACTCTAACATGGTTTATGAGCCTAGAGGGAAATCGTATCACAACTTGGGATCAAATGAAAAATACCTTCAGTGAGAAATACAAAGACTATTGTAGAGAAAGGGACACAAGGGATGATATTTTCATAATGACTCAAGGACTTGATGAATCTCTAAAATACTTTCAAGAGAGATTTCAACTAAGCTACAAAAGAACTCAAAATTGTACTTTGGATGAAGACTCACTCAAGGTTGTCTTACTAAGAGGAGTAAGAGAGGATCTCACGGAAACATTGAATCTCCTATCCAATGGAGATATTTATCAATTGGACTATGATGATATCAAAAGAATATTCAAGAACCATTCAAGGTCCTCAAGAAAGAAAGGTAGAAGTAATATAGGTTTGGTTACTCATATAAAAAATGAATTAGGAGGGTTGACAGAAGATATGAAAACAGATATTTTGCATTCTTTAGCCATGTAAATGGATACTTTGTATATCAAGAAGAAACAAGAGGAAGTAGAGAAGGCATTGGTTGTCTATTTCCCTAAATGCACTAAAAAGCATCCTAGAAATGAGTTCCCTCTAGACCTTATATATGTTTGTGGTATTTGTGAAGAAAATCATCCAACTAACAAATGTCCTTATTTTCCAGGATTGAAAGCTACATTTTTAGGAGTAGAGGAGAATGTGGAATCACAATACTTCATCAATCAAAGGAGGCATGGAGCACCAAGACCCTTCCAAACAGGTTTGAATTTCAATCTTGCTCAAAAGTTTGGTGCATAAAATACTCAAATGTATCCTCAACCATGGTATAATCCCAATCCATCTCCTTGGACAAATATAAATCCTTGGAAATATCAAGGACCACCAATTCCTCTTCCATACCAATCCTTTCCTAGCATGCCTCAAAATCATAACCCCTAGTGGAGTCAACCTCTACAAGGATGAAGGCCACACAATTTTCAACAACCTGCATTAATTCCTTCTCCTCCTCAACACAAAAACACTACTCAAAATAGTGTTCCTCCTAAACAACTTTAGTTACCTTCTCAACCTACTCCAAATATGAATAACAAGCAAGTTCAACTTGTGTACAACAATGAAACAACTTATCAGACTTATTCCTTAGAAGTGCAAGAGATCATAGATCAGGAAAAGTCGTACAACAACAACCAAAGCTTATAAAATATGTAGAATTTGAGAAAGAATATATTACCCCACCCCAAACACAAACTCCTCCTTATCCCAAAAGATTAAATGAAAAGAAAACCTATACATTTGAAGAGAACAAACTTTTAGGAGAACTCAAGATTTTGTGCATAAATATACCCATCTTACAAGACATCAAAGATGTGCCCATTTTCAATATATTTATCAAAGAGGAGTGCATCAAAAGGCTAGGGAGAAAAATAAAAGATGCCCCCACCATAAATGTTATTGGAAAACTAGCTAACCTTATGCTTGGGAAGTTAATTGTACCTAAGTACCTGGAACCAAGAATCCCTTTAGTGAATTTTCACATCAACAAAAACTTGATCCAAAATACTCTCGTAGATTTAGGGGCTGTCATCAATGTTATGAGCAAGGATGCTATGTTAAAACTCAACCTTTAGGGGTTCTTGAGAGATACTCCCACTATCCTTCAACTTGCAGATAGATCCACAGTCAAACCTGAAGGAATGTTGGAAGATATCATAATCTCTATTGAGTCTTGGGAGTACCCTATTGACTTCTTAGTCCTTCAAACCAAGTCTCAATTCAATGGATACCCTCTCATTTTGGGGAGGCCTTGGATGGACACAACATATGCATACATTGGTTGTAGGGTACACAACATGACTATAACTGATGGCCTATCCCAAAAGCAGATTGTTATTTATCCTCCTTCCCAACCTTTGATAGCAGAAAACCTTCCAATGTGGGTGGAAGAAGAAGAATATCTGACACAAACAACTACCTATCCCATCTACATAATCAACACAACCTTGGCTAGTAGTACAATTGATGAGGACACTTTCCTTGAAATTTTTCTGCAAAACCAATATCCCTCTGATGTGAAAATAGAAGGGATAAATGATGAGAATAGATATGAAATTTCTGTTGGAAATAAAACAAAATTATGGACAAACCTATTCACTACTGATATTGAAGACCCATCTGTCAAAACCATAGAGATCAGCCCTACAAAAACACTCAAAATCAACAATAAACTTACTACTCAACAAGAACAAAAGTTATTAGATGCGCTGAAAAGAAACATTGAATATTTTGCATGGGATTATAAGGACATGAAAGGCTCCTTCTATTTGTACTCACCATATTTATATCAAAGAGGAATGAAAACCTGTTAGGAAGCCCCAAAGAAGGATGAACCCTGCAATGAAAGATATAGTTAAATAAGAACTTACAAAATTATTAGATTCCAGGTTCATATATCTAATTTCAGATAGTGAATGGGTCTCTCCTCTATTTATTGTTCTGAAAAAGAATGGAAAATGCAGGATATGTGTGGATTACCGAGATTTAAACAAGGCTACATGAAAGGACCATTTGCCCTTACCCTTCATTGACCAAGTCTTGGATGTCTTAGCTGGGAAATAATACTTTTCATTCCTAGATGGATTTAGTGGATACAATCAAATTCATATTAGACCTAAAGATTAGGACAAAAAAACATTTACTTGTCCCTGGGGAACATTTTCTTACAAAGTCCTACCATTCGGCCTATGTAATTTCCCAACCACTTTCCAAAGATAAACACTCAACATATTTTTAGAACTCATCCATGATGAAGTTGAGATCTATATGGATGACTTTACCCCTTATGGGAAGTATTTTGATGAAGCCTTAGACAATCTGGATAAAGTTCTCCAAATATGTAGAGAAATAAACATATCCCTTATCAATGAAAAATGCAATATGATGATAAATGAAGGGATTTTGTTAGGACACCATCTGTCCTCTAGAGGGATTGAAGTAGACAAAAATAAAGTTAAAATCATCACATTACTTCCCACCCCTTTGAAACCAAAAGATATCAGAAGTTTTCTTGGACATTCAGAATACTACAAGAGGTTCATCAAGGATTTCAGTAAGATAACTTCTCCCTTGTTTACCCTGCTATCCAAATATATAGATTATTGTTGGACTCTAAACTGTCAACAAGAATTTGAAACAATAAAAGAAAAACTCTCAACTGCTCCTATGCTACAAGGTCCCAATTGGGCCCTTCCATTTCATATTCATATTGTTGGGTTTAATATCTCTCTTTCTGCTTCTTGGGCTGACCCAGGTTCATATTTGAACAAGTTTCCAAAAAAAACCTCTAAAACTATCGGCCCTCTTGGTAAAATAGAAGGAAAGACATCACACAGAGTGCACTGCGCAGTATCACCAGAGATAGTTCTATGGGTGGCTATAATGCTTAGGTGCTTGCAATCTAGGAATTAGTGGGGATCTGGGATTGTATTTTATCTTCTTCAGGCCTTGATCTAATTATTCTTTCTATTATTCCTAAGATTCATTCATCTGTTAAGCCTAGGCATGCATTCTAATAGATCTAACTCAATCATTCATTCATCCATTCATAATATAACTAATGACATAAGGTAAATATGCAAGAGACATTATAGATAAAACATGTTTTAACGTGATTCACCCCCTACTGGGCTACATCCAAAAAGATCTGGATTATCTTCTCTCTTATTAGGTTTGCTACAAAATATAGCGCTACACACATTACATCTTTCTCCTTACATGAATAAAATGGGTTTAATATTTTCTATGAGAAGGACTAGATCACACCAGGCTCCTCAGCTTGTGATCTAACTCTCAATATCTGACCTACTTGACTCTTCTACAACTCAAAAACTTACAAAATTATTAGAACTACAATAGTTGAACTAAAATAGTATCCAAACAGATCAGAACCAACCAGCGAAACCCTGACCTAGACCTCCTAGGTTCTTATTTATACTATTTTACAAGCTTATTAGCCGTTACAATCTCTTACCAAAACCCTAACCCTAACATGGTTAGATTTTCATTCCTGCACACTTTGCATGCTTTCCTCCTTTGCATGCAGATTTTCCCCGCACGTGTTGCTTTTCCTGCCAGCTGTTCTTCTCCAAAATTAGGCCTTTACTTACCAAAATTGGGTATTTCCTCAAAATAGGCCTGCGCCCAACATGCCCCCAACACTGACATGTGGCTCATCCCGAGCCACTTAGTTAGTGCACGCTCCTTCTACTGTTGTCTCCAAAATGTGGAACTTGTCTGCTAGTTCCCTTCCTCTTTCCTTGACCTGCATGGATTTTTGTGTTAGCACCTCCACTGATTCAGTTTGATCTCCTCCTGGATTAGTGTTGCACCCTCTGTCTGTTCTTGTGCCAATATTTTATTTTCCTCCTCCAACTACACGATCATATGCTCTTGTTATTCTTGGATGGGTTCCACTTTTGCTTATCTCTCTTGCTTATGCATCTGCGTTGATTTCAAATCTGACTGAAACTTCTTCATATCTTGAGTTCCCTTCAAGTGCTCCATGATGCTCATTGTCTTCTGCCTTTGTTTGAGCTCTTTTATGGAAGCACTGACTCTTTCCTCTTCTTAGTACCACTTTTGGACCTTCTCATCCTCTTCAAGGATCGTCCATAACTACGTGTCTCTCTCAAACAATTATTCTGTTATGCTTTCTTGTTTCTCCAACTTAGCTATTATGAGTGCAACTTCTTGTTTCCTCTTTTCTTGCACCTCGGGAGGATTCATAGGGTTAATCCTTTCCTTTAGCTCCTCAATATCCTATTTGTACTGATCAATGGTTTGTACGATGAGATTGATCTTCTCCTTTGTGCTTCTTTCCGGTACTTGTGCGTTGTTTGGGATGCGATTATAAACCGCTGTCAGTCCCTCTTCCATTTTATCTGCACGTTTTTTTTCCTCCCTTGTTTCGATCTTGACCTTCTTGACTACCAGTTCCAAGGCGTCCCTGCCATTCTTTGTTTCTTGCAATTTCACCGCATCCGTCCTTGCACATGATTGCACTTCCCGCGCGACACTGAATTGAAGCTTGTATAGTGCCTTGGTTGGTATCCTTGATAGTACCAACTCTACATGTGGCAGATCCTTCTGTGGTGTCTGGGATTTGGCTTCGTCCATCTGCGACATGCCTGATGTAATTTGGAATTTTGGACTTGCCTGTGCTATGGTTTGGATTGTGCCTTGTTCGTTCGACGCGATCCTTGCCTCTACTTCTGTTGCTGTGGGGAAGGGATCTACTCCCCTTTCAGGCCTTTGTGCTACTTTTATTTTCTCCATGACCTACCTTATGTCTGCTAACTCATTTTTTATTCTCCCTCATTGGTGTTGGGCCTCTTCGAATTCCTCAGTTGTGCGATCTTGTACTCTTTCTACAACGAGGTCGATGTTGTCCTCAGTAATTTTTTGTTTGGGCAGCTGCTTATGCACCTTGGCCTTCTTGTTCCCTCATGTGTGTATAGTTGGCCTCTTGGGTGGCCCTGTTTCTTGTGGGGAGTTTGCTGAGGGGGTTTATTGTGTCGATGTGTCCCCCTTTCCTTGTGTTTCTTGCATCGGGGCAATGTCCTTCTTTCCTGCCTGTGCATCCTTCTTTGGATCACTCCCCTTCTTATGTTGCATCGATTTCTGACTAGGCTTCCCCTGTTGTGTCATATTTTTAGGCACAACGCTGTCTCCTACAATTGTCTTAGGTGACCTTGCTTCTACTTCCTTTCACGTTGGTATTTCCTTAGTAATAACTGAGATCTTCTAGTCATCTTTCTAGTCCCACATTTCCATCTCCACCTCTTTGAAACTGATGCAGCATCACAGCTACAACCATTCCTTCTCTGTATCCTTCCGCGCTTGGATCCACATGTTGTGGTATGTAGCTATGAAGTTTTCTATTCCTTGGTACTGAGAGACAACCTCCAGAGTGATTCTCCATGTATTGGCTATGCTCTCTTGGATGTCATTGAAGTACCACACAAGGGTACCTGCATTGACACTTCTTCTCTTAGGGTCCGAAGTGCTCCCCATTGATGTATATCATGCTCTATGGAAACGACCTATTCTGTCGCAAAGATATGTGTATGGGGGCTCCTTCCACCCGATTAGCGTTATCAAAATTAATAGCCATGAGCAATGGAACTCTGTCCCCAAGTCCTGTGCATCTTTGCAGTCATCGAGGAATAGGTTCAACAGATAGGGAGCTCAGCTAAGCATGGTGCCATTGGCGCACTGGGATGCAACTGTGACAACCCCAACCAAGACCTCCTCCTTGCAACACTTCCTTAGAAGTTTGCATTCCATGATCTTTGTGGCCATCTGGGTGGTTGCTTCACTGATTCTTTTAATTATGATCCTGCGTGAGCCCCTCTCTGTACCGTATGTTTTCTTCATTTCCTTGGAAAGAGCCTTCTCTTTTGTCTTGTCATCTAGGTACCGCGCGAGACTCTCTCCCATTGACGATAGACCTGTGATGAACAAAATCTATACCACGTCAATGGAGATGGGCTCCTCCATCCATAGGAAGCTCCATGGAGGATTGCCATGAACTTCTTGACGTAGTTATTTACCTCTTTTCCCCTATCGAAGTGGGGAATCTCCACTAAGTTTAGGATCCATGTGTTCTACAGACCTACTGCCCATTCTTTTGGTTGCATCATAGGATCTCCAAACGGTCCTGTGCCTATACTATCCATGTAGAATTCCTGTGCAAATTATAGGAATTTTCCATCATAAGCCACATCGTGGTCCGAATACCTTAGCCTTTCCTCGCATCCTAGTGTTAGAAAAACAGGACCGCGGAGCAATAAAATAAAACAAATGCAGAAACAAAACACATAAGACACACAATACAAGAGAGACACAGATTTATGTGGTTCACCCAGTGTGGGCTACGTCCACCAGAGAAATTGCCAGGTCCTTC
>ML790969.1:0-12897 GCA_009831015.1 Picea engelmannii
TCAATGATACAAAAGAAGAAGGTCAAGATATAGCATTGGATGAAAGTGAGATTTCACAATTTCCACATATATGGGCTATGCAATTTAGTGGCATGTGGGCTTATGGTAGTCATTTAAGAGTGGAAGAAAAGGACAAAGGAAAGGGAAATTGTGATTGTGTTGTTAATGTTGAATTCCTTCATGAAACTGAGAAGAAATTTTATGTTGGATTCATCCAAGAAATTATTCAAGTTGATTATGGTGAAAATATTCCTATATTATTAAAATGTAAGTGGGTCAAACCATCTGTAGTACAACTTTATGAGTATGGATTTGTACGTGCAAATATACAACAATTTTTATCAGACACTGATGAGCCATATGTCTCTCCTCTTGAAGTTAACCAATCATATATAATTGATGATGTAGGAAGGAAGCCCGGGATGGTCATATGTCATTCAAACAGAGTCTCGTTCGAAATGAAAATTCATAGAAGTTGTTGATATAATGCATGATGGGAAATCTAATAACTTACAAGAAACATTCGAAGAAGTGGATGAAGAAGATGATAAAGTGATTGAAGAAGAGACTTTGATTACCAACGAAGAGATTGGAAGAGAGAATGTGTTGCATGCCTCGTGATATGAAAATAGGGGGCTGACTTGTTTTTCTATGCAAGCACCCTCTACTCCATTAAAATAAACTTCAGGACCTTGCTCAATGTCTTAGTTGTGCAAGGGAAATTATGTGTCAAGTTTAGGCTTCTTTTATGTGTTTATGTGTGAGTTTATTTAAAGGTTAAAGGTGTTTTTTAAAGAATACAATAGCAACATAAAGTGAAGAAAAATATAACCAACAACTCACAAAAATAAGAACATGATAAAGGAGTTCACCCCCAACTGGGCTACATCTCCTTGAGCCTCCATCAATGGACTAGGCTCTCTGGGATTAGTTTATCAAAGATTCTTTTACAAGCTGATTCTCAACTCCAATGGATTTATTGACTGTACCATTGGTATTAGAATACATAAAAACCCCAAAAATGACTAATAGAACTCTGAAAACAGACCATGGCTCATTCGGGCATGACCTCTTCTACATGTGGCCTTGAGCTTCCCTGAGCTTCCTTGTAGAAAAAACACCTGTAAAATTCCTCAAATGCCTCTAAAACCTATCCCAATGTGTTCAAAGCATAATAATTAGTCAAAAATGACTATTCAGTCACAGAAAAAAGACTTGGGCTCATTTGAGCATGACCTCCATCAATGGTGGCAATAAGCTCCCTAGAGCTCCCTGAAACTTCAATGGTGTAAAACCTACAACAGAAGTCTCCAAATGCATTTGAAAATTGTGCCAATCCATTCAGAACATCCAAAAACCCCTAGCTAGGCTTTTCTGGCACCTTATTTGGTCAAAAGATGAAGAAGTTAGGCCTTCTGCCATTTTTCTCCTTCAAGCTTGTTGTCTCTGGTTCGCCAATTCACACTCCTGTGTGAGTAACCTAGTTTCTAGGTGTTTCTCGTGCCTAAACCCAGCACACGCATCGTTCCCGTGCCTAAACCCAGCATGCGCGTCGTTCCTGTGAAATGCACGAATTTGTCGCACCGTTAGCGAACTAAGGCTCCCAAAGATGGAGGTGTTGAGCGCATGGGGGGCCATATGGCCACGTCCCAGCACATAAAAAGGGCCTCGTTGCTAGGTTTAATGAGGGCATGACAAGTGGCAATTTTAAAACTTGGTCATTTGAACAAAAAAAACGTGCACGCCATTCCGTGAGGTGTGGTCACATGGAGCAGAGTGCATGCAACCGGGGCTGCACATATAAATGGGGCTGGAGCTAAGCCCCAGCCTAGACCCCCATGCGAACCTTTAATAAATGAAAATTTAAATATATATTCCAACATATATATATTAAGAAACATATGTGGCACACCAGTTCAGCGGCCTTTGCCAAAGCCTTTTCCATATGCATGGAGGTCCAGGGTTCGACCCCTGTGGACTCCACTAAATTTTTAAACAAACAAACCTTTAACATGGTGCCACATGGCATCCCATGTCTGGGCCACGTGGCACCACTCTATTTGACAAAAAGGATGCCACGTGTCCAACATGATTCGTTCATGTGTCCTGTCAAATAAATGCTTGCCCTTAGCACTTGTAATGTCACCACTTTCCAAGTCAGCATCTGACACATCAACACTACCATATTTGAGGTACAACCCTGCCATGTCATCACCTGTAGGAATGTACGGACTGTACAGTCAACATTTTTTTTACCTGTTTGGAAAATCGAACAGAACATGATATCTCTCTCATCCGATGTTCATTTTACCCCGTTCAAATTGCGTTGGGTTCGTGACGACAAGACCTACACACCCGTTCATTTTGAAGTGATTCTAAACACTTTCATTTTTGGGCTAAATTTTGACCCCTTGCCCAGATTTCGATCACCTTGGGTGAGGATGATGAAGAAAATCAAGAAGATGCAAACATGAGTGATCGAGATTCTGACCTCGGTGGCAATGCGAATGATTATGATGATGATTTGTCACCTTAACTGGTAATATTGTCACTTGAACTATGGTTATATGTATGGTGCAATTTATCATTTAATGTAATGTATTATTAGAATTCATAGATGTTGAATACAATTTGAATATATAGAAATTCATAGCATGTGGTTTAAATTGCAGGCATGGTAACTTTACATAAAATGTTTTACATGCCTTTTGCATAAATTTACTTATTTACTGTTGATTTCAAGTTATATAAGAAACACTTCAGGGGATTCTTTTAAGAGACATTTGTTATTTAACTTGTGCACTTAATTTTTTATCACGTGCATTAATAAAATCTAAGTTTCAAACTCATATTCCATTGTTGTTTTGTTGATTCAAGAGGTTGATTTATACACTATTATTTATTTGGACTTCATGATATGAAGAAAAAATCCTTGAGGCACAAGTTAGATGACATCGATAATGCAGAAAAGTTGGCAGAATATGAGCGCTCTCATAGAGAATATGTGACCAAGAATGATGAATATTTATCGTATCTTGGTTTGACAAACAGGAAATTTGTTAATCCACTTAAGTAGTATATTATTTGTTTAATAGTGTTTAATGTTTTATAGGAAATAAATTTATGTATATAAGACATAATATGATATTTGTTTTGTTTTATAGGAAAGAAAAAGATGTAGGCACAGAAAAAGTGGAGAAAAAATCAAGGGAAAGTAAAGATATAGTGCCACCAACTCATAGAAGCCAACACATTTGTGATCCAACAAATTTAGTTTATGAAAATAATAGTGGTCATGGTGTGCAAGTTGATATAACACATCGTGATGTGGAGGCTGATATAGCACATGGTGTTGCACAATGTGATGATTTCTTAGCAAAAATTCTAAAAGAGGTCAATGATCAACATGGGAAAAAAGGAAGAGCAAGTGTGGAGATGATGAATGTAATTTATTATTAGAATTCATAGATGTTGAATACAATTTGAATATATAGAAATGCATAGCATGTGGTTTAAATTGGAGGCATAGTAACTTTACATAAAATGATTTACATGCCTTTAGCATAAATTTACTTATTTACCGTTGATTTCAAGTTATATAAGAAACACTTTAGGGGTTGATTTTAAGAGGCATTTGTTCTTTAAATTGTGCACTTAATTTTTGAGCACATGCATTAATAAAATATGAGTTTCAAACTCATATTCCACTGTTGTTTTGTTGATTCAAGTGGTTGATTTATACACTATTGTTTATTTGGACTTCGGGATATGAAGAAAAAGCCCTTGTGGTGCAATTTAGATGACAGTGATAATGCATAAAAGTTGGCAGAATATGAGTGCTTTCGTAGAGAAAATGTGACCAAGAATGATGAATATTTATCGTCTCTTGGTTTGAAAAACAGGCAAGTTGTTAATCCACTTAAGTAGAATATCATTTGTTTAATAGTGTTTAATGTTTTATAGGCAAGAACTTTATGTATATAAGACATAATATGATATTTTTTTGTTATATAGGCAAGAAAAATATGTAGGCATAGAAAAAGTGGAGAAAAAATCAAGGGAAAGTAAAGATATAGTGCCACCAACTCGTAGAAGCCAATGCATTTGTGATCCAACAAATGTAGTTGATGAAAATAATAATGGTCATGGTGTGCAAGTTGATATAGCACATGGTGATGTGGAGGCTGATATAGCACATGGTGTTGTGCAAGGTGATGATTTATTAGCAAAAGGTCTAAAAGAGATTATTCATCAACATGAGAAAAAGGAAGAGCAAGTCTGGAGATCATTTATGAAAAACTCAAGGACATGTTTGAAGACACATCTACAAAGACCAATATTGAGCTACCCACTGCCACACCTGATGTGTCCAAGGATAATTTTGTTTCAGTTAATGCAAGTCATGAAGAGATAACACTTGCATCTATTGTACATCAAAATTCACTTGTTGCATCTCTTGATGAAACTGGATCAGCCAAAAATATTGTTAGTGGTTCACAAGATGTGTCCGCTTTTGTTAAAAGACAAAGATTGAGTCAAGGATTGTATAGATGTACAGAGAGGAATGCAAAAGAAATAAAAATAGAAGGTAAGAATTCATTCTTGGTTGAGGTGTTGAAAGATGGTGAGCCCATTGGGAAAAATGCAACGAGGTAGGCCTCGGAGTTGGGAACAAGATGTAAGGCTCATTTGGATATTTGCAAATCAATATTTTTACATCAAGATCCATGAATTGTGGATAATGTTATCCAAAAAATGGAATTTTATTTTGAGACTGTTAGTGGAAAAATCTCTAGAAAATATTATAAGCAAAAGATGAGAACTATGATGAACACTTATAGATATAATTGCAAAAAAAAATCATGGAAGGAAAAGACGGGACAAACTCCACTCTATCTCCCAAAAAATGGGAGGTGTTGAAGGAAATTATATGTTCTGAAGAATATTTGACAAAGAGGATCAGAGGCATGAAAGCAAGAGATAATATTAGGGCTCCATATACATTTAGTCAAGGCGGGTTGCATGCCAAAATAGACAAATTGAAAGTAATGGTTTCTTTTTTGGTTGAATTTAAATTGTTATTTATTTTGATTTGTTTATTGAACTAACTATGTTGAAACTTGACATTGTCTTTTAGGTGGAAAATAGTAACAGAGATCCAGGTGCATAAGACATTGTCCATTATATGGCAACATTAGTTTCTAGTAAATCTGACAATAAGAGCAAGTGGAAAAGTAGAGTGTCGACAGAAAATTCACAGCCATCAGTTGGAGGTCAAAGAAGTCTAGTAAGATACATTACAAATGATGTCAACTTGAGTGATCAATACCAACATGTAATGAGTTGTATATAAGGTCTCAATGAGACAATTTCACAGTTGGTTGCCTCTGTTAAGCCTATAGTTTCTGCATGGAATGAACATAAATCCAGTGATTCAATTAAGGTAAGAGACTCTATTGATCTCATTTCTTCTTGTTTGAACATGTATGTCATTTCTTCTTGTAAAGCAATCTACTATATCTCATTTCTTCTTGTTTGACCAGTTTTTGTGCTTGTAAATTGAACTAGAAGTTGTAGGATTTTATCTTTTTCCACTCAGTCTGTTGCATTTACGGTGAACTCTTAACTTCTCTGGCTCACACTCTCTTGTTGATAATTAGTGCACTCAATTAAATATCTAAGACAATCTGATTCCATGTGGAAAAGACTTCTTCTTCTTCTGCCTTTTCATCCTTGCACTGTGTAGAACCATCCTCTGTTTCTAGAATCATCTCTTTGTGTTCTTCCTTTAAATTATCAAGTATGTTTTGAGTCTGAAAGAGCATCAAAAACAATTTGAGAGCCATCTACAGGAACTTCTTCATATTATATTGTAAAATTGATTGGGTAAAATGATAGGATTGGGGAATAGTTGGCTTCCAGCATGGTATTGTAGAAAGACTCTGGTTGGAACAAAGTAGTGTTGATTGATTCATAGTGCCCTTACTGTTGATTTACCCTTAAAGACTGCCCAGAATGCCTTCTAGTTTTCCCAGGACTCCAAAGGGGAATGTTGTGATGTTAGTCATCACTTTGTTAGGGCTGCAATATGCCCAGAATTGAAGGAAAAGGTTGTTTGAGGGATAAGAAGTGCCCAAAATTGAGATCCACTGCTGCAAAATGTTGTTTAAGGGATGATTTATGGTGGTTTTAGAGTCATATATGCTTAGAGTTACTTAAAAAAATCCTAGACCTGATATTAGCTTATGATTTGACCCTAATCATGCCCATATTTGGAGTTTCACTGTTGTCTTTAGCCCGGGACTTCATAAAAGTGTCCAAACAAGTTTTTTTGTGGCTACTCTTAAGGGGATTGCTTCATATAATGATTAGGATGATGGCTAGAACTCCCCCAACCTTGGGATTGGGGCCTCTATGTTGTTGTTATGACCTCTATAACTGCCCATATTTTCTAATGAGGCTTAATGATGACGTGGACAGTCTCAAATAATGCCTAGAACTGCTTGCTAAGGATTCTATTAGGTGAAACATATACCAAGGTTGTTAGAACAGTACTTAGAAGATGTTGTTCAGAGAAAATTTTGACTTGTTTCCTACTTATAAAATGCCTAGAAGTTCTCTCTTCATACCCATAATTGCTCCAATAATGCCCAAACTTGTCTTTCCAAGGTTGAAGTGTGTCATGGACTATTTTTTTGGGTCTATAGTCAACCACAAATCAGGAATGAATGTTATTTTAGGGTTGTTTGAGACCATAAACAGACCCAAAATTGCTCCTATTGTTATTTTACGATATAGCAATCCCTCAAATATGCTCAAAATGCCTTAGGGCATCATCATTGTCCATTTACCAGTTGATTCAACCAAGAAAAACTTATGTCAACCCACTGAAATGTGATGAAAGTCACAAGTGGACACTCATTAAAAATAGGGGTTGGCTTCAACTATTGGAAACTCAAAAATCAGTCTATGCATCTTCTAAATGTATTTGGGAGTAGCTCATATGATAGGTACCTTCTCAGACATGAACAACAAGTACAAAACAACTAAAGTAGTTTTTTATCTACTTCCAAACTACAAATTAAACTTTCAACCAATTCAAATATGATTTCATGTTCCTAACAAGTTTCAAAGCCCAAAATGAATCAACACAACATTATCATAATAAAATTTATGTGAATAATACATTAAGGAGTTTACATTCTACATTTTCCAATATGCTTACAAAACTTATCTTCTCTCTTATCAGTTTTGGTACAGCTCTAATGTTGACTTTCAACAGTTTTAGGATATCCCAAGAACCAAAGCAGCATATATGGTTAAAGTATGTCATAATTAACTAGACTATGCATGAATTGATTTTTTTTCATAGTTGAGCCTAGTTTGAAATATAAGCCTTAAACTTGAAATCCATTCCTAGAAACCCTACATATTGACTGTAGTCTTCAATTAGTGTGGTGATGTTTAGTAGCACTAGGAACCCTACACTATTTTTGCATGAAATTACAATTATTCAATTAACCTGTTATATATTTGGATTCATGATGATTTTAGCAAATATGAATATGATTTCATTTTCTTGAAAAGTTTCAAACCCCAAAAGGAATCAACAGAACATTACCTAAACCAAATGTTTGTGAATAATCCATTAGGGAAGTTATATTGTACATTTGTTGGTATGTTTTCAAAACATCTTTCAACTTTTACCAGACTTTGAACTCTAATGATTTAAGGTATCCCAGGATCGAAAGTGGATTATATGCTTTAGATATGACAGAATTAACTTGACAATGTCTGAGTAGATGTTTTTTCACAGTTAAGCCTAGTTGGAAATGATAGTCTTTATTTGCAATCCATGCCTAGAAATCCAAAGTATAGACTATAGTGCATAATTATTGTGTATCTATATGTGTACTATTACGTAACCCTAAACTATTTGTGCATGGACTTACAAATTTCTAATTATTCAACTAGCCTGGTATATCTTGTGTTTCAAGATGAATTTGATTTTCCTTCATTGTTGAAGTCAACACTACTTAGTAAATCCAGGTCTGTGTTTTATATGTAAATTGTACTCTTTGATTCTCTAAAGAAATAACAAGAGACGGGTTTTTTTTCATGAAAAAAAAAACTCTACTAGTTTGAATGATGGATGAACCCCTGAAATGATTCATGTTTTTCACTTGTTTTATTACATTTCGGCCAATGCTTGTTACAATTTTGTTGTTTCATTTTTTGAAAAAGAAAACATTTCCATTGGAAACAGTTTGTTGCTACTTTTAAATGTTTGTATTTTTTTTTGCATGATGGTTAAACCACATGTAAAGAAAGTGTATTGATAAATCAATGGGAAAAGGAAAAGGCCTTCATGTCAACAGAGCTTGCAAGGATGCAGTACAATATCGTGTTAATATTGATATTGATCATGATGATGAAGTTGGCGAGCATGTAGAGGACATTAATAGCAGTGTCGAATTTGAGGTAATAAAATTGTTGTTGTCATAGTTAATCTGTCCCAATGTTTTGTCATAATTTGCCATGCTTAAGATGTTATTTTTGACTAAAATTTATAGCTTGCAATATTATTTACTTGATATTATTTGAATGGTAAATCCAGATCAATTATGGAAAAGCAACACTAAAAGATAAAGGCCATCTTGACAACAGATCTCTCAAAGCTAAAGTCTGACATCATGATGACAATTACATTGATAGTGATGATGATGAATACAACAAGTATGTGGAGGACATTCATAGTGGTGTCGAACTTCGATAGGTGACTACAATAATATGCTAACTATTAGAATATAATTGTTGTAATAGTTAATTTGTCCCTATCTATTCCTGGATCCCTTCTTTTTTATCTCAACCCCCCATTAAATTATATGATTTGAAAACTCAATGATAGACTTTTCATCTCATCAAAAAGAATCAATTTTTATTGAGATTAAATGATCTTTTGTTCTAAGCCATGATGATTGTTGTTGCTTATATTGATCTAAGGATAAGTTGGTAATTCTTTATCTAGTGATTGAGGGATATATGGAAAGAGTTATAGGGATAGAGTGCTTGTTGTTAGGAGTTCTGCATGAATGAGACTATTGAATCTTCAATATGACTGGGGTGGATACTTTGACTAGGGAGACTTCCAAGGGACCCAATTTGCTCAATCCATACATCCTCAAGGTAAAGAGATTCATTTTGGGAAAGACGATTTTTTTTTCCTCTAACTATTGTCATTTATTGTAGAATGTAGGAGCTCATGTTTAAAATCATGTGTGTTACTGCAACTTTATAGTGAGTTTTCTTTCACGGTGTCATAGCCTATGGGGAACACAAGCACGCTCTTGTACATCAAAATAAGAACACGGTCTTAACTAAGGATGGAAACAAGGGCTTGGTGAAAATATGGGAGGCTATAAAAACATTTCAAACTCTTCAAATCATGATACATGTCCCAATGTGTTATCATTATTCATGTTTAACTTGTTCTTTTGGATAAAATTTTATAGCTTGCATTCCTTGATTCATATTTTTAAATATTGTATTTTTTTTGCATGATGAAACCACATACAGAGTTATAGAAAAGCAACAGGAAAACTACCCAATCTCAATATTGGTAGTGATCATGTTGAACCTGACAACCATGTGAAGCACATTCATAGTGGTGTTGAACTCGAGGTGAATGCTAAATATTAAAATATAATTATTGTTTTATCATTTTTCATATCTCAATTTAATGTGTATTTCCTTTTGTTTTTGCATAAATGTGTTGATCATAAACTCCAAGAAGGTGATAAAGTAAAGGTGTTGGATCCGTATGACAGTGCCCCTGTGGGCATTGGACGGATTCACTTACTATCTATTATACATAGAGCTAAATTGAGCAGATCAAGAGATGAAAATGTAAATATTATAAAGGTCACGAGAAACACACCCCTTCTTTATGATGAAAAAATAGAAGGATCTGTCCATCTGAAAGAGATGGAAGGAATCTTCACACGGTGGCCACTAAAATATTTGCAAGAAATGACATAGTTTTTATCATAGTTGTTAGACAACTTGGCCCATTGTTTTATGCAATAGTTTGAATGTATGTTCAACAATCTTTTATTATGTGGTGTATTTGCATACTTGGAAACTCTCAATGACTATATATATATATATATATATATATATATATATATATATATATATATATATATATATTGCATTAATTTATTTTTTTATGATGGTGTTGAATCAATCTTTTACCTTTTTATTTTATGTTTTAATTTAAGTTTAATATAATATGTTTATTTCTGCGTTACACAACTTATGTTATTCAATAAATTATTCATATCATATAATAAACAATAAATCAATGAATATAAATGACTAATATGTTACTAAATGACAACAATTAATAATTACAACGGCTAAATTACTACCAATTGATGGAAATCGTTGAATACAAATGACTAAATTTATTACTTGTTGACAATGCAATAAATGACTCCCCTGACTAAATAAATGACCAGCCAATGACAACAAATGACTAAAACAATGACTAAATATACTACTAGTTGATGGAAAATGGTAATTAAAATAACTAAATATATGACTAATGGACAGAAATCAATGAAGCAAATGACTAAATATATGACTAATGGACAGAAATCAGTGACACAAATGATGAAATATATTGCCAATGGAAGGAAATCTGTGACACAAATGACTAGATATATTACTAATGGATGGATGACACAAATGACTAAATATATTACTAATTGACGGAAATCAGTGACACAAATGACTAAATACATGACTAGTTGACAGCGCAGATGACTAAATAAATGACCGGTTAACAACACAAATAACTAAATAAATGACTAGTTTTCAACAATACATTACTAAATAAATGCCTAAATTTATGACCAAAGTGACCAACAAGAACAACCAATAAATGACTACAAATTTTTAGTCATTTATTTGGTGGGATTATATATGGCTGACAATAAATGATTATTAGTCATGTGACTAAACTTGGTCATTTATATGCAATTTTCAGGCATTTTTTAGTCATAAATTTCTCTTTTTCTACTAGTGTTTGGAGGGAATTTGAGTGCATTTCGTGAAAGGTAACGAAATCAATTGATATGTAAATGATGGTGGCTCCAAATGATTCTATCATGCAAAGGCAACCATAATCAATGGGGAAATGAGATATACACATAGATGAGGTGGGTAATGTGGCCAAGTCGTCAAAAAACCTAGCGTTGATGTTGTTTCACTTTTCGAGGGAAAGGTGGCATTCATCGCCAAATGTACATAGAGTAGTGTAGACATAATGAGGATGTTAAAGTGTTTTCATTGACTGCAACTAGAAATATGCAGCTTTAGATTGCTTTGCAATAACAAAATATTCTCTTCAAAATTTCCCCATTCTCCTCTATGTACCAACGAGCATTTCCAACTCAAAGATGCAGGGAAATCATCCCAGGATACTTGTTGTGTGATCCATATTTTGCTTGCAGTTTTGAGGTTCATCAAGTCTATTGGTGATGTCAATGTATATCTTGTAAATGACATTCAAGATCTGCTTCAAAGCATTAATTCACTGAGGTAATGTTTGAGCTTCCAATAAGTAATTTTTAAGCTTCCATGTGTGCATGTATAACCTTGCATCCATGACATGTGTAGATGAGTTGCAAGGGACCCTCATTCCACTATGGCAAGCTATTGGCATACTTTCTTATCAAGGCATATGCTCCAAATCTATATCCACTCCCTCCAGTCATCTGACAACTCTGTGCTCGTGGATAGCACACAAAAACCATTGCTTAAAGCATTGTAAGTTTACTTGTCCTTTCTAAAAAAAGATTGAATTAAGTCATTGTAAACAGGTGCATTTTTGGTAGAAGTCGACATCCTCCATTTGTTGCTTTCAATTTTTAGTCTGATTGTTAAAGGGTGGAGTTGCAAGAAACCCTTGACGTCTAATAGGCTTTAAAATTGCTCGAGTTGAGAAATTGTTACTAAACACTCTAATCCTCTATTCTATGGACAATACAGTCACCACTAACAAAACAACCCTACAGTCTGTTGTAACATGCTTGTAAGTTACGCAAGACAAAGCAACGTTGTTGCAAACTCAGAGTCGACTTCTTCACAATGCACTTGGGCGAAAGAATCTTCGATAACATTATGAACTAGTCTTTGTTCATAACCCTCTTTTCGAAGATGATGAAGACAATGATTCCTATTTAGAACAATAGTCGACAGAACAGCAACTCGATGAGACAGCCCTGGATTCAAGTACAGATGATGTTCAACTTGCTCTTTCTAAGCAGATCATCGAACCTTGGGAAGAAATTAGAAACAACAAGCACAAAACTAGTATCAAATATGAAAAGGATGCCACCTTTCATAATCCAGATTACACCAAACCAATCCAATTTCAAAGTACTAGATTACTTCAAGAAAGCTCAGATTCACCTGCTCCAGTTTAAGAGAAAATTCAAAAATGCCAATATTGTTAGCAAGTTAGCCACATGGAAGATCAGTGTTTTGATCTTCATCTTTGCGAGCAATGTGAAAAGCGCATTCATCCTTCAGATAGGTGTTTCAAATGCAAGACAACTGCAAGAATAAAGAACCACTATGGGTGGATCACTTCTTGGCAATGGTCATCAATAGTAAAGAAAATATGTCAGTCATACCAACAAATTCACTCTCGAGTATTGAAGCATCTTGAAGTGAAAGGATTTGCATCTTCTCACCTTGTACCTGATAAGGGGGAACACCATCAACAATTAACAGTCAGGCTTCAAGTTTCGAAGTCCCATTAATCGAGCAATAACAAGTGAGCATGACAAGAAAGCGTGATTGGTTTGTTGTTTTCCTTAAACCACCACT
>ML790969.1:12997-59243 GCA_009831015.1 Picea engelmannii
ATCATATAATTTAATGGGGGGTTGAGATAAAAAAGAAGGGATCCAGGAATAGATAGGGACAAATTAACTATTACAACAATTATATTCTAATAGTTAGCATATTATTGTAGTCACCTATCGAAGTTCGACACCACTATGAATGTCCTCCACATACTTGTTGTATTCATCATCATCACTATCAATGTAATTGTCATCATGATGTCAGACTTTAGCTTTGAGAGATCTGTTGTCAAGATGGCCTTTATCTTTTAGTGTTGCTTTTCCATAATTGATCTGGATTTACCATTCAAATAATATCAAGTAAATAATATTGCAAGCTATAAATTTTAGTCAAAAATAACATCTTAAGCATGGCAAATTATGACAAAACATTGGGACAGATTAACTATGACAACAACAATTTTATTACCTCAAATTCGACACTGCTATTAATGTCCTCTACATGCTCGCCAACTTCATCATCATGATCAATATCAATATTAACACGATATTGTACTGCATCCTTGCAAGCTCTGTTGACATGAAGGCCTTTTCCTTTTCCCATTGATTTATCAATACACTTTCTTTACATGTGGTTTAACCATCATGCAAAAAAAAATACAAACATTTAAAAGTAGCAACAAACTGTTTCCAATGGAAATGTTTTCTTTTTCAAAAAATGAAACAACAAAATTGTAACAAGCATTGGCCGAAATGTAATAAAACAAGTGAAAAACATGAATCATTTCAGGGGTTCATCCATCATTCAAACTAGTAGAGTTTTTTTTTTCATGAAAAAAAACCCGTCTCTTGTTATTTCTTTAGAGAATCAAAGAGTACAATTTACATATAAAACACAGACCTGGATTTACTAAGTAGTGTTGACTTCAACAATGAAGGAAAATCAAATTCATCTTGAAACACAAGATATACCAGGCTAGTTGAATAATTAGAAATTTGTAAGTCCATGCACAAATAGTTTAGGGTTACGTAATAGTACACATATAGATACACAATAATTATGCACTATAGTCTATACTTTGGATTTCTAGGCATGGATTGCAAATAAAGACTATCATTTCCAACTAGGCTTAACTGTGAAAAAACATCTACTCAGACATTGTCAAGTTAATTCTGTCATATCTAAAGCATATAATCCACTTTCGATCCTGGGATACCTTAAATCATTAGAGTTCAAAGTCTGGTAAAAGTTGAAAGATGTTTTGAAAACATACCAACAAATGTACAATATAACTTCCCTAATGGATTATTCACAAACATTTGGTTTAGGTAATGTTCTGTTGATTCCTTTTGGGGTTTGAAACTTTTCAAGAAAATGAAATCATATTCATATTTGCTAAAATCATCATGAATCCAAATATATAACAGGTTAATTGAATAATTGTAATTTCATGCAAAAATAGTGTAGGGTTCCTAGTGCTACTAAACATCACCACACTAATTGAAGACTACAGTCAATATGTAGGGTTTCTAGGAATGGATTTCAAGTTTAAGGCTTATATTTCAAACTAGGCTCAACTATGAAAAAAAATCAATTCATGCATAGTCTAGTTAATTATGACATACTTTAACCATATATGCTGCTTTGGTTCTTGGGATATCCTAAAACTGTTGAAAGTCAACATTAGAGCTGTACCAAAACTGATAAGAGAGAAGATAAGTTTTGTAAGCATATTGGAAAATGTAGAATGTAAACTCCTTAATGTATTATTCACATAAATTTTATTATGATAATGTTGTGTTGATTCATTTTGGGCTTTGAAACTTGTTAGGAACATGAAATCATATTTGAATTGGTTGAAAGTTTAATTTGTAGTTTGGAAGTAGATAAAAAACTACTTTAGTTGTTTTGTACTTGTTGTTCATGTCTGAGAAGGTACCTATCATATGAGCTACTCCCAAATACATTTAGAAGATGCATAGACTGATTTTTGAGTTTCCAATAGTTGAAGCCAACCCCTATTTTTAATGAGTGTCCACTTGTGACTTTCATCACATTTCAGTGGGTTGACATAAGTTTTTCTTGGTTGAATCAACTGGTAAATGGACAATGATGATGCCCTAAGGCATTTTGAGCATATTTGAGGGATTGCTATATCGTAAAATAACAATAGGAGCAATTTTGGGTCTGTTTATGGTCTCAAACAACCCTAAAATAACATTCATTCCTGATTTGTGGTTGACTATAGACCCAAAAAAATAGTCCATGACACACTTCAACCTTGGAAAGACAAGTTTGGGCATTATTGGAGCAATTATGGGTATGAAGAGAGAACTTCTAGGCATTTTATAAGTAGGAAACAAGTCAAAATTTTCTCTGAACAACATCTTCTAAGTACTGTTCTAACAACCTTGGTATATGTTTCACCTAATAGAATCCTTAGCAAGCAGTTCTAGGCATTATTTGAGACTGTCCACGTCATCATTAAGCCTCATTAGAAAATATGGGCAGTTATAGAGGTCATAACAACAACATAGAGGCCCCAATCCCAAGGTTGGGGGAGTTCTAGCCATCATCCTAATCATTATATGAAGCAATCCCCTTAAGAGTAGCCACAAAAAAACTTGTTTGGACACTTTTATGAAGTCCCGGGCTAAAGACAACAGTGAAACTCCAAATATGGGCATGATTAGGGTCAAATCATAAGCTAATATCAGGTCTAGGATTTTTTTAAGTAACTCTAAGCATATATGACTCTAAAACCACCATAAATCATCCCTTAAACAACATTTTGCAGCAGTGGATCTCAATTTTGGGCACTTCTTATCCCTCAAACAACCTTTTCCTTCAATTCTGGGCATATTGCAGCCCTAACAAAGTGATGACTAACATCACAACATTCCCCTTTGGAGTCCTGGGAAAACTAGAAGGCATTCTGGGCAGTCTTTAAGGGTAAATCAACAGTAAGGGCACTATGAATCAATCAACACTACTTTGTTCCAACCAGAGTCTTTCTACAATACCATGCTGGAAGCCAACTATTCCCCAATCCTATCATTTTACCCAATCAATTTTACAATATAATATGAAGAAGTTCCTGTAGATGGCTCTCAAATTGTTTTTGATGCTCTTTCAGACTCAAAACATACTTGATAATTTAAAGGAAGAACACAAAGAGATGATTCTAGAAACAGAGGATGGTTCTACACAGTGCAAGGATGAAAAGGCAGAAGAAGAAGAAGTCTTTTCCACATGGAATCAGATTGTCTTAGATATTTAATTGAGTGCACTAATTATCAACAAGAGAGTGTGAGCCAGAGAAGTTAAGAGTTCACCGTAAATGCAACAGACTGAGTGGAAAAAGATAAAATCCTACAACTTCTAGTTCAATTTACAAGCACAAAAACTGGTCAAACAAGAAGAAATGAGATATAGTAGATTGCTTTACAAGAAGAAATGACATACATGTTCAAACAAGAAGAAATGAGATCAATAGAGTCTCTTACCTTAATTGAATCACTGGATTTATGTTCATTCCATGCAGAAACTATAGGCTTAACAGAGGCAACCAACTGTGAAATTGTCTCATTGAGACCTTATATACAACTCATTACATGTTGGTATTGATCACTCAAGTTGACATCATTTGTAATGTATCTTACTAGACTTCTTTGACCTCCAACTGATGGCTGTGAATTTTCTGTCGACACTCTACTTTTCCACTTGCTCTTATTGTCAGATTTACTAGAAACTAATGTTGCCATATAATGGACAATGTCTTATGCACCTGGATCTCTGTTACTATTTTCCACCTAAAAGACAATGTCAAGTTTCAACATAGTTAGTTCAATAAACAAATCAAAATAAATAACAATTTAAATTCAACCAAAAAAGAAACCATTACTTTCAATTTGTCTATTTTGGCATGCAACCCGCCTTGACTAAATGTATATGGAGCCCTAATATTATCTCTTGCTTTCATGCCTCTGATCCTCTTTGTCAAATATTCTTCAGAACATATAATTTCCTTCAACACCTCCCATTTTTTGGGAGATAGAGTGGAGTTTGTCCCGTCTTTTCCTTCCATGATTTTTTTTTGCAATTATATCTATAAGTGTTCATCATAGTTCTCATCTTTTGCTTATAATATTTTCTAGAGATTTTTCCACTAACAGTCTCAAAATAAAATTCCATTTTTTGGATAACATTATCCACAATTCATGGATCTTGATGTAAAAATATTGATTTGCAAATATCCAAATGAGCCTTACATCTTGTTCCCAACTCCGAGGCCTACCTCGTTGCATTTTTCCCAATGGGCTCACCATCTTTCAACACCTCAACCAAGAATGAATTCTTACCTTCTATTTTTATTTCTTTTGCATTCCTCTCTGTACATCTATACAATCCTTGACTCAATCTTTGTCTTTTAACAAAAGCGGACACATCTTGTGAACCACTAACAATATTTTTGGCTGATCCAGTTTCATCAAGAGATGCAACAAGTGAATTTTGATGTACAATAGATGCAAGTGTTATCTCTTCATGACTTGCATTAACTGAAACAAAATTATCCTTGGACACATCAGGTGTGGCAGTGGGTAGCTCAATATTGGTCTTTGTAGATGTGTCTTCAAACATGTCCTTGAGTTTTTCATAAATGATCTCCAGACTTGCTCTTCCTTTTTCTCATGTTGATGAATAATCTCTTTTAGACCTTTTGCTAATAAATCATCACCTTGCACAACACCATGTGCTATATCAGCCTCCACATCACCATGTGCTATATCAACTTGCACACCATGACCATTATTATTTTCATCAACTACATTTGTTGGATCACAAATGCATTGGCTTCTACGAGTTGGTGGCACTATATCTTTACTTTCCCTTGATTTTTTCTCCACTTTTTCTATGCCTACATATTTTTCTTGCCTATATAACAAAAAAATATCATATTATGTCTTATATACATAAAGTTCTTGCCTATAAAACATTAAACACTATTAAACAAATGATATTCTACTTAAGTGGATTAACAACTTGCCTGTTTTTCAAACCAAGAGACGATAAATATTCATCATTCTTGGTCACATTTTCTCTACGAAAGCACTCATATTCTGCCAACTTTTATGCATTATCACTGTCATCTAAATTGCACCACAAGGGCTTTTTCTTCATATCCCGAAGTCCAAATAAACAATAGTGTATAAATCAACCACTTGAATCAACAAAACAACAGTGGAATATGAGTTTGAAACTCATATTTTATTAATGCATGTGCTCAAAAATTAAGTGCACAATTTAAAGAACAAATGCCTCTTAAAATCAACCCCTAAAGTGTTTCTTATATAACTTGAAATCAACGGTAAATAAGTAAATTTATGCTAAAGGCATGTAAATCATTTTATGTAAAGTTACTATGCCTCCAATTTAAACCACATGCTATGCATTTCTATATATTCAAATTGTATTCAACATCTATGAATTCTAATAATAAATTACATTCATCATCTCCACACTTGCTCTTCCTTTTTTCCCATGTTGATCATTGACCTCTTTTAGAATTTTTGCTAAGAAATCATCACATTGTGCAACACCATGTGCTATATCAGCCTCCACATCACGATGTGTTATATCAACTTGCACACCATGACCACTATTATTTTCATAAACTAAATTTGTTGGATCACAAATGTGTTGGCTTCTATGAGTTGGTGGCACTATATCTTTACTTTCCCTTGATTTTTTCTCCACTTTTTCTGTGCCTACATCTTTTTCTTTCCTATAAAACAAAACAAATATCATATTATGTCTTATATACATAAATTTATTTCCTATAAAACATTAAACACTATTAAACAAATAATATACTACTTAAGTGGATTAACAAATTTCCTGTTTGTCAAACCAAGATACGATAAATATTCATCATTCTTGGTCACATATTCTCTATGAGAGCGCTCATATTCTGCCAACTTTTCTGCATTATCGATGTCATCTAACTTGTGCCTCAAGGATTTTTTCTTCATATCATGAAGTCCAAATAAATAATAGTGTATAAATCAACCTCTTGAATCAACAAAACAACAATGGAATATGAGTTTGAAACTTAGATTTTATTAATGCACGTGATAAAAAATTAAGTGCACAAGTTAAATAACAAATGTCTCTTAAAAGAATCCCCTGAAGTGTTTCTTATATAACTTGAAATCAACAGTAAATAAGTAAATTTATGCAAAAGGCATGTAAAACATTTTATGTAAAGTTACCATGCCTGCAATTTAAACCACATGCTATGAATTTCTATATATTCAAATTGTATTCAACATCTATGAATTCTAATAATACATTACATTAAATGATAAATTGCACCATACATATAACCATAGTTCAAGTGACAATATTACCAGTTAAGGTGACAAATCATCATCATAATCATTCGCATTGCCACCGAGGTCAGAATCTCGATCACTCATGTTTGCATCTTCTTGATTTTCTTCATCATCCTCACCCAAGGTGATCGAAATCTGGGCAAGGGGTCAAAATTTAGCCCAAAAATGAAAGTGTTTAGAATCACTTCAAAATGAACGGGTGTGTAGGTCTTGTCGTCACGAACCCAACGCAATTTGAACGGGGTAAAATGAACATCGGATGAGAGAGATATCATGTTCTGTTCGATTTTCCAAACAGGTAAAAAAAATGTTGACTGTACAGTCCGTACATTCCTACAGGTGATGACATGGCAGGGTTGTACCTCAAATATGGTAGTGTTGATGTGTCAGATGCTGACTTGGAAAGTGGTGACATTACAAGTGCTAAGGGCAAGCATTTATTTGACAGGACACATGAACGAATCATGTTGGACACGTGGCATCCTTTTTGTCAAATAGAGTGGTGCCACGTGGCCCAGACATGGGATGCCATGTGGCACCATGTTAAAGGTTTGTTTGTTTAAAAATTTAGTGGAGTCCACAGGGGTCGAACCCTGGACCTCCATGCATATGGAAAAGGCTTTGGCAAAGGCCGCTGAACTGGTGTGCCACATATGTTTCTTAATATATATATGTTGGAATATATATTTAAATTTTCATTTATTAAAGGTTCGCATGGGGGTCTAGGCTGGGGCTTAGCTCCAGCCCCATTTATATGTGCAGCCCCGGTTGCATGCACTCTGCTCCATGTGACCACACCTCACGGAATGGCGTGCACGTTTTTTTTGTTCAAATGACCAAGTTTTAAAATTGCCACTTGTCATGCCCTCATTAAACCTAGCAACGAGGCCCTTTTTATGTGCTGGGACGTGGCCATATGGCCCCCCATGCGCTCAACACCTCCATCTTTGGGAGCCTTAGTTCGCTAACGGTGCGACAAATTCGTGCATTTCACAGGAACGACGCGCATGCTGGGTTTAGGCACGGGAACGATGCGTGTGCTGGGTTTAGGCACGAGAAACACCTAGAAACTAGGTTACTCACACAGGAGTGTGAATTGGCGAACCAGAGACAACAAGCTTGAAGGAGAAAAATGGCAGAAGGCCTAACTTCTTCATCTTTTGACCAAATAAGGTGCCAGAAAAGCCTAGCTAGGGGTTTTTGGATGTTCTGAATGGATTGGCACAATTTTCAAATGCATTTGGAGACTTCTGTTGTAGGTTTTACACCATTGAAGTTTCAGGGAGCTCTAGGGAGCTTATTGCCACCATTGATGGAGGTCATGCTCAAATGAGCCCAAGTCTTTTTTCTGTGACTGAATAGTCATTTTTGACTAATTATTATGCTTTGAACACATTGGGATAGGTTTTAGAGGCATTTGAGGAATTTTACAGGTGTTTTTTCTACAAGGAAGCTCAGGGAAGCTCAAGGCCACATGTAGAAGAGGTCATGCCCGAATGAGCCATGGTCTGTTTTCAGAGTTCTATTAGTCATTTTTGGGGTTTTTATGTATTCTAATACCAATGGTACAGTCAATAAATCCATTGGAGTTGAGAATCAGCTTGTAAAAGAATCTTTGATAAACTAATCCCAGAGAGCCTAGTCCATTGATGGAGGCTCAAGGAGATGTAGCCCAGTTGGGGGTGAACTCCTTTATCATGTTCTTATTTTTGTGAGTTGTTGGTTATATTTTTCTTCACTTTATGTTGCTATTGTATTCTTTAAAAAACACCTTTAACCTTTAAATAAACTCACACATAAACACATAAAAGAAGCCTAAACTTGACACATAATTTCCCTTGCACAACTAAGACATTGAGCAAGGTCCTGAAGTTTATTTTAATGGAGTAGAGGGTGCTTGCATAGAAAAACAAGTCAGCCCCCTATTTTCATATCACGAGGCATGCAACACATTCTCTCTTCCAATCTCTTCGTTGGTAATCAAAGTCTCTTCTTCAATCACTTTATCATCTTCTTCATCCACTTCTTCGAATGTTTCTTGTAAGTTATTAGATTTCCCATCATGCATTATATCAACAACTTCTATGAATTTTCATTTCGAACGAGACTCTGTTTGAATGACATATGACCATCCCGGGCTTCCTTCCTACATCATCAATTATATATGATTGGTTAACTTCAAGAGGAGAGACATATGGCTCATCAGTGTCTGATAAAAATTGTTGTATATTTGCACGTACAAATCCATACTCATAAAGTTGTACTACAGATGGTTTGACCCACTTACATTTTAATAATATAGGAATATTTTCACCATAATCAACTTGAATAATTTCTTGGATGAATCCAACATAAAATTTCTTCTCAGTTTCATGAAGGAATTCAACATTAACAACACAATCACAATTTCCCTTTCCTTTGTCCTTTTCTTCCACTCTTAAATGACTACCATAAGCCCACATGCCACTAAATTGCATAGCCCATATATGTGGAAATTGTGAAATCTCACTTTCATCCAATGCTATATCTTGACCTTCTTCTTTTGTATCATTGACTGCATTAGCAATCCATTCTTCAAATTTTGGAAAAGAATCACCTCCAATCAAATCATGATGTCTGTTCTTTTGAGGTCGACGTTGCATCCGTGTTTGATTCTCTTCTTTGTATTTACTACATAGAATATGAATGTACAAGATAATAATATTGATAATATAAATGTGTAAATGCAATTGAAGAAATAAATTATCCTGCAATTTTTTTTACCTGCGCCACTTATCAAATGAAGATGTGTTCTGAAGAACATAGGCATGTATCACACTTATTTCTTTATGTAATAACTTAAAGTGTCTTCCATTTCCTTATAATACTTCACTTGCAACTCTCTCATCTTCATCATCATCCCATACATGTTGATTGACATTTTTAAAATCCTTCATAATTCTGTGTAAAATCCCATATGGCCTCTTGCATTGAATATCCCTCAGACATGTTGCCTTCTGGTTTTTCCCTAGTCTGTTTTTTTTTTCAAAACCTTCATATATATATCTATAGGATACATCCATCTCATTCTTACTGGGCCACAATGCTCTAGTTCATTTTCTAGGTGTATCAAAAGATGCATAGAAATGTTAAATATTGCTTGTGGAAATTCTCGTTCCAATAGATAAAGGACTTCAAAAATATCCTCCCTCAAACTATCAAAGTTCAAAGGATCTAATACATGTAAACTCATTCTCTTTAATATTAGGCCCAACCCTATAATAGCCAATATTGGCCTCTTTTTCAAAATTGATATATTGACCACAATAGATAAAATATTCTCAATTATGACATGATAGTCATGGGTCTTGAGGCCTCTTAAGCTATTCATGTCAGTTTGGCTTCTACTAATACTACTTATATATTGTAATACCCTTGTTTCCTCTAGTTTGTAAATATACCTATAACTGGCCAAGAGACTATGGCAAACTAAATATGTGTGAATGTTTGATTTGATGAACCTTTGTATAAAAGGGTCAATGTATGGATTTTATGTTATTAATAGCAAATGGTTATGTGTTGCACAACTATTGAAAGGGGGGAGTTTGCCAAGATATACCATGAATGCTATGAGAGAGATGGTGAGGGAAACTAAGAATGGTTGAGATGACCCTCACCAAACCAATACTTACTGGATGTAACTGCTTAAGAGTCCTCTCACCCAGAAATGAATTACCAGTCAGGCTGGTAGTTGGAAGGACCTCCTCAAGAGTTAATGAGGAGATGAGGTAGGGTACCCATTTGTAAGGCTTCCAAGCCTGACCACGATTTGGGGATTCATACGCACGCAACCTTGCTGAGGAGGGAAAGAAAGGAAGTAATTCGGGGGATAGAGGTAGATCTGCAAAAAAAGAAGAGTAGAGGAAAAAAACCTCCAAAAGAAAAGAGAGCATGTTTTCAACTCTGGAGTTGAGTGAAAAGATGAGAATCAAGCTCATTTTGGCTATAAGAATCCATGGGTAGGGTCTCACTACAATCTGATAAATGAGGTTAACAAGTGACTGAGGAAGTGCTCATGCAGACCTCCTTGCTTGGTGTAGAGAAAACTAGTTTCCAAGATCATGTGGGAGGAGGAGAGTAACCTTCGTCCCTGATTGTCATGGAGCAAGGAGAAATAATATCTTTCAGAGCATCATGGTCTAGCTCAGGGGTGGCCAATGGTAAATCCATCAGGACTGACTGTGCCTATGGTTGGGTGGAAACAAGCACCCCTTTCAGCAGTTTCTTCACATTCTACAGTTATGATAAGTATTTTAATACTTTATGTAATACATTGGATGCGATGATTGAAAATCTGTGTTTATGGTTAAGTCTTGTAGTGTTTGAAAAATTATTAGAAATGTTCATTTGCTTCTGTAAACTACTATATTTATGTGGTCTTTGATTTACCTCAGTTTAGTCACTAGAGAGTTATGGGATGTGAATCCGCAGGAGAGTCAAGGTAGGATTAGCTGAAACGTCTAAGTCCTACCGATCCTTTGAGTTTACTTAGTGGGAATGTCAAGTTCAACTCTATGGGAGAAGGGCATTTCCTTTAGACTTTCCACCCATGTGGCCAAGGGCTCATACCCATGGCCTTAATCAAGTCTATACTAAGAGCTGAGTGTATCCCAGAACATCAATGTGATCCCATATGACCCAGGGTTGGAAACCCCTCACTAAGCCCGAAAGGAGTGAAGCTACTTTGGCTTCGGGACTTATGACTCCACAACCCTTGAAAACAACCGAAGGCCAGATTCACGAATTGATGAGGGTTGTAGATCTGGGAATCCAGTGGAGGTATTTCTCAGTCGTTATATCATACTTAGGAAGGGGTAGCATTAAGTACTTTGACGAAGTTCCACTTCGGGAGAATAGGGGTGGTCTAGCGCTGAAACTCTCGAATGTTGAAGTCGCGAAGTTAATCTGAACCATTGAGAATAGAGGGATGCATGTCCACAAATAAACGATTATCCATACACAGGCTGTCCCTTTGCAAGCTGCGTACATACACTCTATTTTCTTGAACAGTCATGTACACCAACCTTCTTTTCTTGTTTGCTGGGTTTGGTGGCTGCTGGGTGGGATTTGATGTTTGTTGAGTCTTCTTGGGTCTTTGTAGTGACTATTAAGTGCTCGTGGGATGACAAGAAACCTATTTGGGGTTGAATTTTTGGGAGAAATATTTCTCATCACCTTTTCATTTTGATTGTCCTTGTACATTGGGCTGGGTGTTTTTCTCCTTGGTATTCTTCTTGAGTTATCTCTTTCTATACACAATAGAGTTTTATATATCAAGTTGTTGTTCAGTCCATGCATTTTCATTTTTCTTATATTGAAAATAAAAAAAATATTAGGCATTTTTCATTGCTTGGCAATTTTGATCTTTTGAGTCTTTGTCATTATCTTAGTTCATGTAAAGAAAGATTGCATTTTTACTTCAGAATTGCAGAGTTGAATTTGAAAATTTCATTTGTTATTCGAAGCATATCATTCATTGAAAATTGAAGTTAGGACTTTGCATTATATTCATATTTACTTTTCTTGTTGAGTCATAACATCATGAGTTTCACTACAATACCTTTTTGAGTAATCACGAGCACTAAAATTAATGCTATAATTTAAAATTGATTAGTCGCGATTTTATTTTTTAGGGTGCACAAACTAGATTAGGATTTAGTGCCTTGGAATAGGATTTTGTGAGTAAACTTCTCTAATGCAATTAAATCAACATATGTTTCTGACAAAGGGAGTGGAGAAATCCATTGTATAATTGGTAATATCAGGAGGCTCCGCTCACACCAGAGTTAATCACGAGGTCACGTGAGGTTGGTTGAAGGGATATCCCCCCGATACCTTCTTAGCATCAGAGATATTTCTAGGAATCCATTCGTATATGGGGATCTTGCTAGTACCTTTACCTTCGTGAGAGGCGATACTTTTAAGGTTTAGGGATTTGCTACCCTGCCCATACGGTGGACCTGACTTATGATTTCTCTCTTGTGCATCAGTTACATTGGTTTCTTAGCTGCTTGACTTAGGTGCCACATAGGTTACTTGTAGGGATTATTTTGCAGGTACCCTAGTTCAGATAAGGGTCAGACAACACACAACCTTTATGGAGGATTACCTCTCTGGGGGGATCCAACCGACTAGTTGTTAAGCCTACGAGGGCCCTTATAACTGATTTTGTTACCTCCGATCTTTATCAGGGAGTCTCAGGCCCCTCTTGTGTGAGACATACCTTCTTTAGGGAGGGAGGCCACTTTCAACCACTTTACCCAGTTTGTGTGCATATTGGCCATTTGATTTTTGGTGTGCTCTTTGATTACTAGTCGGCCTTAGGATTTTATACTGATTTTTCATTATCATGGTTAGTGGAGTTCCTTTGGATCCCTCATTTACCGCCACCCACCCCATGATGTTCACTCATTTAATGGGGACGAATCCTTCCTCTTTTCATAATGGTGCGCAGAATTATGACACTCAGTCCATGCCTTAGGCCTTTAGTCATTTTCCCGTTGATATGACTTCACCTTTTCAATCCTCTCCCTGGCCCACTTATATGAATCCTAGCATTGGATTCGAGGGCACCATGGCCTCGCTGCCTACATCTTCATTTGATATGAGTCATGTCCCTCAACCAACTTTCCTTATGGGAGGTTGGAACCTCCCCTCTTACGGATCCAGTCCTAGCTATTCTCTTTCAGGAGCTAGTACTCAAATGGGTGCTTATTCTACTTATTACACCCCATCCATGTATCCTTCATCTACTATGCCTATTCCTTCAAACACTTTTCCCATGGCGGGTCCAAATGTATCCTCAAGTATTTCATATGGGGAGAATCTTTTTTACGGTTCGGGATACCCTCTTCATGGAACCCCTTCAAAAGGGGGAACCATATATCCTCACTTGAATAATCCTTATCATACTTCCATCTCTTCGCAGACTTCAGTGATGATGAATGTACACACCTCTTTGGATCAATTAGGTGGAGGATACTACCTTTCTGGGTAGGGATAGGGGGTAAACCATGACCCTTCCTGGCCTACAATGTTTCAAAGCCAATATTTCCCTGGACCTTGGTATCAAATACCACAACCCACCACTAGTCCAGTCATTACCACTCATACTGGAGCTCCATCACCAACCTCTGCTAGTCATGTTGAATATGGGTCGATGACCTCTGCAATTCATGTTGACAAACCACACCCAACCACTGTTATTCATGTTGGGGGCATCAATTTAGTTTCCACGAGTCATATCAATGCCACATCTCCAACCTTTGTACATCATGTAGGAGATGAATCTCTCGCCTCTGTCAGTCACGTTGAGAGCATGTCACCATCGGTTGGGAATGATGCTGGGGGCATCGAGAAGCCTATATGCCTCAGACGTAAGCCTAAATTCCTTTACAGGACTTGCAAAGGAGATCACCTTACTCGTTTATGTCTAGCTATGGTTGGGACACCGAAATCGTTGTTCTCACCTGAGGTCCCTTTGCATTATGAGGTGTCTATAGTTTCCCCACACTCTTTGCCTCCTTTGATTGTCACAAAAGTAATTCCACTGCAATCCTGTCCTAACCATACCCCTGTTGTTGAGGGTGATGTGCCCCCTATCCTTGTTATCCCACATCCTCTCCAACCTAGAATTGAAGAGGTGGTCGTACCAGTGCAATCTCTGGTCAATCCTACTCTCCTTGTGGAGGATGATGCATCCTTCAACCATGTCGTCATCATTCATGATAATGCTCCTTCTGAACAAGAGATATTTCTACTCTCCTTGAGTACTCTCCCTCCAAGTCCCGAGGAAGTTCCTTACGATTGGGATGGTATTGTGGGGTATCCAATGCCCCCTCCTATGTCTTTTCCAGTAAGAGACATGATCCGATATATCATGGAAATGATAACCTCCGCTAGCGCTTTATCCTACTTTACTTGGAGAGCTTTGGGTTTTCCCAAGATTATGTCAGCTATTCCCAAGATACTGACATTCCACAGAAGTCCAACCCGGGAGCCTTGGCCTCCCCCATGACTTTCCGCCTAGAATCTCCCAAGCGAGTTTGAGTTAAGCTCTTTTCATACTTGTCTAAAAAAAAAAAGATTGTCGAGTGATTTGTCCCTTTCACACTCGTTAAATTGGACTTGAAAGGTCGTGAGTCTTAGTTAATCTCCTTTCTGACTCATTTCAAAAAGAGAAAAGATTGTTGAGTGAATTTGTCTCTTTCACACTCATAAATTGGATTTGAAAGGATGTCTATTTGGCACAATTTTACCCCTTTTTCACACCAAGTAGACTAAATGTCATGAAAAAGGACATTTTTTGGCATTAATTTGTGATTGCATCTCATGCCCTTGCTTGCAGTATTGAGCCTATAGCCGGTTCTCGCTTTGTGTTATAAACCATTTTCCTCAGCATTTTTTGCATCCTCAACCAAGCAGAGCCTCATTTATATCCTTCGCAATTTGACACCCTATGCCTAGGAGGGAAAATTCCCTCGAGTGTCCATCTCCCGCATGCATCTCATTGCATTGAGCATAGGTATGTTCCACTGCTGGAACTAGTTTTTCTTACTTGCGACACTCGTTTTCTCCTCTGTATCATAGCATAAAAAAAAGAACGGACAGGAAGGGAGTATTATATTATATTGGCAACAATTGTGTTTCCTTTGAACATAACACAAAGTTATTGAATCCATTTTTCATCGAAATTTTGGGTTTAACATGGCCTTAGGAAGCTAAGCTCATTACAAAGTCTTCTCTACCAACTGGTTACTCTTCTAGTACCTATAGATAATTTCATTGATACCTCCTACATCTCATGGTTTCATCATTGAGTCTATGCTTTCGGAGTCTTCCATATGTCTCATGCTCTTGTTCAAAGGAAGTATATCAACCTCTGTCAGCCATTTCTCAGAAATCTTGACTTTTCATGTCAGCCATACCCTCAATTTTGTCTCAGAGTCACATGATATTGTAGTCCTATCATGCACCCTGATACTACTTTCATCATTGGTAGGTAACCTTGAACTGAACAGTCAATATTTCATCATTGGTTGTTGACTAGGTGGTTTCTCTTGTGTTCGACGACAAGACATATATTCACACATTGGGATTCATGTAGTGTCTTGGATGCCATTAGCCTTATTCGTGGTTTCCTCTCCTCTGTCAACAATTTTCTTCATTGGATGCTATTCACAGGGTCCTTTTTGTGTACCGCTTGCACTTGGCACACGCGAAAGACACACAAGGTCGTTGGTTCGTGAACATGTTCTTCGTTCTTTTTCCTCCAAATCATGAAACTCCTGCTTTATACCTCATGCTGAATGATGAGAGATGACTTAATGCTCTCCTTTTAGCGGGTCTCCTTCCATTGACTTCAACTCATCTATTCTGGAAATGAGACCTAGAGTCTTATGAGTACCTTGAGGCTTGTAGTCATTAGTGCAAGGTTCTCTCGCCATCGACAATTGGGAATACATCAATGTCTCCTGATCGATGGATTCTTCAGGTGTTCGACACCAATTCCTTCATTCACACTTGTAAGAATGTACTTGGTTCCTTGATACCTACTTTCATTATCTGTAGGCTGTCTCACGTTTGTTAACAGTATACCTCAATGATCGGTAATCAAACGATGTCTCATTGTGTTCGACCTCAACTCATTTATTCACATGATTTAGACTTGCACCCTTAACGTATTGTGTAGAAGACTTGAAGACATCAGTATGTGGCCGCAAATTTCATGAGTTGTTACTTCCTTTTCATTGGACCAGTACCTATATGACTTCAGTGATCATGGGAGATCATATTGTACTCCATTGTATACATATATCTTGAGATTGATATTGAGACTGGTTCTACTGGTCCTTTATCATGACTGTGACAACCTTTGGCATGTAACCTCATTTGTATTTTCTTATTCATGGCCATGGATATTTGTTTGGTATATTTTCACATGGATCTGCAATGTAATTCTATTGGAAGCCATGTATGCAAAGTCAGTGCAGAATGTAATGAGAAACTAGTTCTTCCAGTTGGTTCCCCATCACTCCACTTATGGGTTGTTTATAATTTATTTCAGCCATCGCATATACTCCTTCGATCTCAAACATTAGGGGGAATTTGTGTTAGAATATAAAATATTGTACTCATTTTACCAATGACAATACCCTTGTCACCCAACCATAGGCCAAAGCCACCCTCTGAGCACCTTGACCTTGATAGAGAAAAGAATCTTGGTAGCAATCTAATAGCCAAGAGAGGTTAATGCACCAAGCAAGAAGTAACCAAGCTGAACAGATAGTCTCACCCAAAAACTGGCTCAGTACCTTCCCCAGGACTTGCGCACAAAACTGCTGGATTACAGTGCGTAAAAACTGCTCTCTGCAATTCTGAGAAATGTGTATAATGAGAGACTGGCACCTTGTATTTATAGTAATTCTGGTAGACTTGCCTGGGCCGAATTCTCCTTCTGGGTACTAATTAATTCATATTAATTATATTTCTGCAGCAGACATCTTGTCTAGGGTTTCCTTCATTTCTTTTCTTCCTTCCAGAACATTCTAATCTTGTTAAAGGTCACAATAGAGGTTCATACCTCTCAAAGCTATCATAATATCAACACTCCCTCCTAGCTAGGGAGGTATGGTATTGAGCACAAATAGACCATTCCACTGGTAGTATCACGAGCACCATCATTATTATACAACTGGATAATCTCCTATGACAACTGGTACAATATCAATTGATAGAGCACAACTATGTCTGTCCATGGTAGTACACAACTACTCAAACCGTGACACATAGTCACAAATAGTGGAACATATCCACCACAGTAGTATATATCTACTATATGAAGACAGGTAGTCTCCTTAACAATCATCTGATGACAACCTACACAGAAAATATTGTTAAAATAAACTGAACCATCTGGGCCAATCTTTCACTCACATCTGTGAGATCTGAAAGAATATCTGCCCTTAGTATAGAACATCAACAATGGGTTATCTTCCCTATTCTTCTCAAACAAGGAAGAATGATTGTTTCTGATTTCTAAGCCTGGACCATTCCTCACCCTAGGACTTTCCTTCGACACTAAACAAAGTGTAACTTGGAGAGAATGAATCTTCCCTAAGGAATGTCTGTCCCTGATTGCTGAGCCTAGACCATTCCCCACCCTGGGCCATTCTTCCTACACTAATCAAAGTGCACCCTGGAGAGAATGTATAAACCCCAAGGAATGACTGTCTGGACCATTTCCTCTGTTAACCACAAGAGGAAAAAACCGTCCTATATCAACCTCCAAAACAAACCATTCCTCATGTTAACCACAATGAGAAATCACTGTCTGATGAGGCGGGCCAGTCTTCTTGAGTAACCCTCAAGAAGAGAGACTGCCCTAGACCACTCCCCATGTTAACCACAATGGGAAGTCACTGTCTATGATACATCAGCAATATGGACCATTTCCCATGTTAACCACAATGGGAAATCGTTGTCTGTCATAAATCTTAATCCACTTTCCGAACATGAAAGAATCTGTCCGAGATGGACTATTTTTCAATCACAAAATAAAAGTTTCCAATAATATTTTCAGTGCTCCCTCCCAACCTGGAGAGTCATTTATTCCCTTTCAACTAAGGGAGTTATTTCCATGATCCCCATCTTCTCTCGAAAATATGCAAAATTTATTCTGGATAGAGGTTTTGTCAGGATATCTGTTGTCTGCTCATCAATGGCGATTTACTAGAGCTTTACCTCTCCTTCCTAAACTTTATCTCGAATAAAGTAGTATTTGATCTCAATGTGTTTCGACCTTTCATGAAACACAGGATGTTCTGATAATCTTATACAACTCTGATTATCACAATATATTATGGTCAATTATGGAATCTAATAAAATAAATCAGAGATTAACTTCCTTAACCATATTGATTTTGTGCATGCTTCACATGTTTCCATATACTCTACTTCTGCTGTGTTGAGTGCGGCATACTTTTGTTTCCTGCTGCCCCAAGATATCATAGTAGAGCCCAAACTAAAACACATACCTGAAGTGCTCTTTCTGTCTTTTGCACTTCCTGCCCAATCAGAGTCTGTGAATCCATGAAGTTGGATATCACTGGATGCGGTATATCTCAAGCCATAGTTTATTGTCCCATGGATATATCTTAACACATTCTTTGCAACTATCCAATGTTCATGTCTTGGTTCCACCTGGAACTGGCTTAGTGTATTTAAAGAAAAGCAAATGTCTGGTCGAGTATTTACCAAATACATCAATGACCCAATTAGTTGTCGATATAGAGATGGGTCTACTGGATCAGAATCTGTATCTTTCACTTTTATTATATCTGCATTCATAGGAGTGTCCATGGACTTACAATTCATCATTCCAAATTTTTGAAGGATATTTATTGCATACTTTTTATGTCCAAGGAATACTTCACCACGCTTCTGCCATACTTCTAGTCCCAAGTAATAATGCATGAGACCTAGATATTTCATGTCAAATTCAGAAGCTAATTTCTTCTTGCACTGGACGATGAGAGATTCTTCACCTGTTGTGAATAGATCGTCAACATATAGTAGTAGGATTATAGGTGCATTGTCCACGACCATATAGTAAAGGTTTGGATCTGCATGACTCTTGGAGAAACCAAGTATCATTAGATAGCTGTCCATTCTGGCATACCAAGCCCTTGGAGCTTCGTTGAGTCCATATAGAGATTTATTTAATCTGCAAATGTGAGTGTCTCTAGAATGTACCTCAAACCCTTGAAGTTGTTCAACATATACTTCTTCTTCAATAGCTCCATTGAGGAAGGCTGTCTTTACATCTATCTGATGTAAGTTCCATCCCATGGAAGCGACAAGAGATATGATAGCTCTGATGGAAGTATATATAGCCACCAGAGAAAACGTCTCATCATAATCTTTTCCCTCCTTCTGGGAGAACCCTCTAGCTACAAATCTTGCCTTGTATTTAGCCATGCTTCCGTTTGTTGCATGTTTGATCTTGTACACCCATTTAGAAGTTACCACCGATTTTTCTTTAGATCTTGGTACGATTTCCCATACCTCATTTTTCATAATGGATTGATTCTCTTCCGTCATAGCTTCTTTCCATTGTCCCTTTTGAACTACTTCCTCAAATGTGGTAGGTTCTTCATCTAGAAGCTTCATCATGTATGCTGCATAACTTGAGAATCTTTTAGGTCTTTTACTCTTTCTGAATGTTCCTTCTAGAACCTTGAGTCTTTCTACATCTTATAAGGTATCTTCAAGCCAATCTAGTCTTTTCTTTGTCTTAGGTATGATATCTGAATCAATGTTTTCACATGGCTCCATAGGATGATCAAGTAGTTCCTTCTTGTCATTTTCGTTTTCTATGTTTTCTTCATTAAGTTGTTCAATCTCTTCCTCTTCTATAGTTTCTTCTATGGATTTCTTGAAGGCCATCTTCTCATTGAATGTTACGTCTCTGCTGACTTCGATCTTGTGTTGTTTTGGAATATATATTCTATAATCTTTGGATGAATCATTGTATCCCACGAATATCCCTTTATTTCCTGAAGGTTCTAGTTTACTCCTCTTGTCCTTGGGAATGTGAGAGTAAATAGGACATCCAAATATTCTTAGATTTTCCACATTAGGTTTCTTACCTGAGAAAGCTTCTTCTGGTGTCATGTCCTTCAATATACGATGAGGACTTATGTTCTACACATATATTGTTGTCATTGCTGCTTCTCCCCATAAGAACATGGATAGACCTTGATCGTTTAGTAAGGCCTTTACAGATTCTTCAATGGATCTGTTCTTTCTTTTTGCTACACCATTTTGTTGAGGATTATGAGGAACAATCAGTTCCCTCCTAATCCCTGTCAATTTGTAGAATGCAATGAATTCCTTTGATGTGTATTCTCCACCATTATTAGTTCTTAGCATCTTGATCTTCTTATTCGTGAGATTTTCTATTTTTACTTTGAACTCTTGAAACTTGCTGAATACTTCGTATTTTGTCCTTAGTAGATATAACCAAGTCTTTCTTGAATAGTCATCTATGAAGATTCCTTAGTAAGAAGATCCTCCTAGATATTTTACTGGCATCAGACCGTAAACATCTAAGTGTATCAGATCTAGAATCTCCTTAGATCTGTTGTTGCTGCTTGGGAATGGTTTCTTGATATTCTTCCCAAGAGCACATCCTTTGCAAATTCCTTCATCTGTAGACTGAAACTCTGGTATTCCTTCAACCATCCTTTTGAGAAAGGGAAATGTTTGATAGTTAATGTGAGTGTACCTTCTGTGCCAAAGATAATTGGGGTTGACTTCATTGTGTAAAAGAGCTTCTTCATTTTTTTCTAGTATTCTATACATATTTCCTTCATGACTTCCAATAACCCTAGCATTCTCTATGTTGGAGTCTTTATGCCATGATAACACCTTTCCATCCATGAAAGATATTATGTTTCCCTTAGCTTCTAGGCAAGATATCGATACAAGATTCTTTTCTAAACCAGGTACATATAAAACATTACTTAACTGAACATAGTTACCTATTTTCATTTTGATGGAGGTTGTCGAAATCCTTCCACGGGGTAAGTGGTTTTGTCTCCAAGATCTACCTTATACGAGGTCTTCTTCTCATTTAGATTTGAGATTCTGGATTGATCTCCTGTCATGTTCCTAGAAGCTGCACTATCGATTATCCACATGTCATCTTCAATTGTTCCAGTAAGTGCTGAGTAGTGTAAAAGACTGATCATTTCACTCATGTCTTCAGTTGAATGGTAAACTGGTCATGCCTTGATCCAAAACTTCAACTTCATCGTTTCTGTCTTCTGAGAGAGCCAAAAGGTGTGCTAAGTTAGGGCGCATCTAAATATCTTCTTTTGAGCGAGATGCTCCATCACAAGGTGTCAGATCTGAGATTAGGGTTTTTGCAACTGCTTCTGCTAGTAACCCTAGCGATAGTGTCTTTGGAAGTTTCTCCTTCTAGTAACCCTAGAAGTAGTTCCTAAACAAGCTCAATATCCTAGCAACTATGTTTCCTTCCAACGTTTAGACTAAATGAAGGAGGTGTGGACCCATAACTTGTTAGAATATAAAAGATTGTGCTCATTTTAACATTGACAATACCCTTGTCACCCAACCATAGGACGAAGCCACCCTCCGAGCAACTTGACCTTGAAAGAGAAAATAATTCTGGTAGCAATCCAATAGCCAAGAGAGGCTAATGCACCAAGCAAGAAGTAACCAAGCTGAACAAATAGTCTCACCCAAAAAATGGGGCAATACCTTCCCCAGGACTTGCGCACAAAACTGTTGGACTGCAGTGCATAGAAACTGCTCTCTGTAATTCTGAGAAGTGTGTATAATGAGAGATTGGCACACTGTATTTATAGTAATTTTGGCAGACTTGCCTGGGCCGAATTCTCCTTTTGGGTACTAATTAATTCATATTAATTATATTTCTACAGCTGACATCTTGTCTAGGGTTTCCTTCATTTCTTTTCTTCCTTCTGGAACATTCTAATCTTGTCAAAGGTCACAACAGAGGTTCATACCTACCAAAGCTACCATAATATCAACAATTTGTTATAACAAGATTTGCCTCACCCTATGAAATCTTGCATAGAAGGCCTTTTTCCATTTCCTTGTGTAGACTTATCATCCATGTTTGTAAATCCCAGAACTAAAAATACATATTTTTCCACATGTACGCACCTTGCCTACTACACAACATGCATATATGCAGGATGCACCACTACAACCCGCGTACATCGGGATTTGTGCCCCAAAATGAAAATTGGTGTCAGGTTTCCATGTCACGATAGGAGATACATGATCCTTGGCCTTCCATATACTGGAAATGTTTCGTTTCGGCCCTTCAGTTCCATTTGAAGGCTATAAATGGGCCAATTTTGAGCTATGGAAAAGAGGAGAAAGAATTGAACTTTGAGAGAAAATTTACTCTGGAGAAATTATTTACTTCATATTGAGTCTGCATCCCTTTGTCCTTTAAGTCTGAATACAATGTTCAGCCCCCAAGATCTTCCCTTATTGATTGAGAACTTTATTGTCTCTCTTTTATGAGCTTGCCTTTGGTGGAGGATTGAAGTGGTGGAGGCCTAGCTGGAAGGAACTTAGTTTCTCGGTTCCAAACCGTGCCGACACAGAAGTCTGTAACATTTTCACTTATGCTGATCATATATTAATAGAAATACTCTTTTCCCATCCAATTGATATCTTTCAAATATTTGAATTATTATTCCATGGGCATATTTGTCATGTTTATTAGTAGATTATGCTATTGAATGTGATAACATCATGTATTATCACCATATGCTTGCTTTGCTTGGTTGTTGAGGACTAGTTGCAGGTATATTGCTTTAGGTCAAGTGCTCAAAGGTGGACTTCATTGAACTTCTGGATGAGGTAGGCCTTTTATCTTGTCTTGCTAGCATATTCATTTATATAGCATACTTGAGAATAGAGTTGATTTCTACAGTCATTTCTGTCTGTTGTGGTTTACCCTAGCCATAGAGAGATTTTCCTCGTAAAATCTGAGGGTCCGAAGACTCGGCTCTTTGGGGGATTCATGATGTGAGGAGTTGGTAAGCTCTGAATCTCGGAGTTGTGAAGTAACATGAGCCGTGGATCTACAGATCTATGTGGAAAGACCTCGACTATGAGATTTGAAATAAGATAGAAGGCCCTATGCCTGGGGCTAACGTGGTTCACTGACATCATCCAGGGTGACTTGGACCTGGAACTAAGGTGCCATGTGTCACCAAGATATGGACGATTCATATACTTCTTATGCCTAATAGAGCATGACATGTGTCACCCCCTAATGAGGACACGTGTCACCCCTGGCCCTCACCATGTGTTCACCTCTGGTTCATACCTACCTAGCCAACGTGGTTGGTAATGTGACCAGGATTTTGGGAGTCTAATATTTCATGAGTTTGGAAAATTTGGGGCATAGTATAGTAAAGGGATGTTCAACGTCGATCACTGAATGACAAACATTCAATGTCGATCACCGAACGTCAAACGTTCAATCTCGATCGTCGATTGAAGAATGACGAAATATACAATGTCGATCGCTAACGCATAAAACATCGATTGCCAATTGTCGATCGTTGAAACATAGAATGCCGAATGCCAATCTTTGAATGGCCAAGGCCGCGTGGAGAGATTTCAGAAATTTGAGGAGTAAGAAAAGGGGTGTTCAATGCTGAATGGCGAAGACCCCAACTAGCAACTCTAGGATAACTTCGAGAGGCAATAAATTGTAGACCAGAGCTCAGATTTTAGTGTGGTGGTGACTATTAGAAAGATCATGGAGAACAATAGCCAATGGAAATCCCGAAATTAAGAATTGAGATAGTTAAGAAAAAAAATTATGATGTCCCACCCCTTAAAATAATATTTAGGGGTTGGGTGTGTTACAAATTGGTATCAAAGCATGGAAACAACACTTGGCTTCGTTGGGCTCATGGACGAGTCACATAAAAATATTATTAGAGAAATTTATGGGGTAACACCCTACCTCACCCCCCCTTCTATAAGAAACTTTTTTGAAGCTCTACTGAAGAGAGGAACTAAACCTTCTACTATTGATAGATGTTTTGGAAGTCTGCATTGTATGTTGTTAACTTTTCCAAATAAAGAAGATGACTTCACTTTGCAATGATATGTGTTGTTCATGAATTGGTAGATCAGTAACTAACAAAAAATGTTTTATCAACACTCAAGGAGTCAGTGAACAGTAAGAAAACTACAACGTAAGGGATGGTGACACACCATGAATTGAGGGAGACCTCCCACAATAGAGAGGAAGAATCTGATGAAAGGAGGGCGGTGGAAACCCCTCCATATTTGGATGAAATTGTAAGAAGCCTCATGGAAAAATTATAGAGTTGTAAGGATAACAATGACAGCCTGATAAAGGGGCAGGAAAAGAAGACTAAAATTAATGCATTCCTACTGCAAATTCTATTAGATATACAAAGGAAACTACAACATGGTCCAGCTTCCAGTCATGTGGACATGCATCATACTAATAAAAATCCAAGTCCACCCGAGACACAAAAACATGGTTCGAAAAGTGGCCACACCAGGAGGATCACCTCAAGGAAGGCCCAACGTGGAGCCAAGAGACACTCACCGAAATATTCCTTTGAAGAAACTGACAAATCCAAGGGATATTCTAGTGGAAAACTAGTTCCAATTCCCAGACAAGAAGAAAGAAGAGGAAACAATTCAAGAGTCATGACCCTGAAGAGTTCAAGAAATCCAAACCACCCACCTTCGATGGAGAGATTAAGAAGGGGGAAGAAGAATAAGTTTGACTACTCGGCTTGAAGAAGTACTTCAAAGGCCATGACTACTCTGAAAACTTAAAGGCTCAGATATCCATTTTCAACCTAAATGGGAAAGCTTCCATTTGGTGGGAGGACCTTAGGAATGTGAAAGGAATCCATGAGAAGGACTTTTCATGGAAAAAATTTGAGAAATACTTAAAGAATAAGTATCTGTCAAAAAATTACTTTGATGGGAAGACCAAGGAGTTATATGAACTCAAGATGGGACAACTCACAATAGATGAATATATCAAAACATTTCTTGAGCTAATGAGGTATGTTCCCTACATAAAGGATGAAAAGTAAATATGCAACGATTTATTAGTGGATTACCTTGGTCCTACCAGGACAGAATTGAGTTTGATGAGCCAAAGAATTTAGAAGATATTATTTGAAAGGCAAGGTATTTCTATGAGCAATTCAAGAATAAGACAGAACCCCATGAAGAATGGAAGAAGAAAACAAATTCGGGATTCAAGAAGAAGGGTTTTAAATCCTCGAGATTTAAGAACCATGGGAAGAGCTCTAGGATGAGCCTTCCTACCATAAGTTTGTATTAGAAAAAATTTCCATCCTAGAGTGGAAATTAACCATTCAAAGTAGTTCCAAGTAAGACTCATAACACAAAGAGAGAACCCTTGAAATGTTGGGGTTGTGGAGAGGAACATCTGTTGAGGGGCTGTTTGCATAGGCAGCATAACAATAAGAGGGTTTACAACATTTAAGAGGCTACCAAAGTCAATGATGTGGCTAGGAGCATGACACAAAACTATGCAGCCTTAGATAATAGACAAGCTGACCACCAAGCTTTAGTGGTAGAGATGGAAGGTACGATTTCCAACCATCCTGTTTCCATTTTAATTAACCCTGGTTCTAATTTGAGTTATGCTACCCCTCAAACTATTGAGAAATGTAAATTAAAACAAATTAAACATGTTAAATCATGGCTGGTACAACTAGCCATTGGAACCAAAAGAAAAGTGACAGAGGTCATACCAACATGGCAATTCATTATAAGTGGGTTGCCCACCCAAGTGAACCTAAACATACTTCCTTTAGGATATTATGACCTACTGATTGGAATGGACTGGTTTGCTTCCCAAAAAACCAAGTTGGACTGTTACATAAAAACCTTGGAGTGTGAAAATAAAGAAGGAAGAAGGGTAACCCTACAAGGGATTCAAAGGCATGTCTCAGTGAGACAAATATCATCCCTCCAAGTGAAGCAATATCGCAGAAAGGGATGTCCCTTATATGCAATACAAGTGTTTAACTTTTGAGCATGAAAAACCCATCCTAGAGAACCATTCCATATTAAGAGAATATAAAGATGTATTCCTAGAAGAGGTGCCAGGTCTACCTCCAAGAAGGGATATTGACTTTTCTATAGAATTTGTACTAGGAGCGGTGCCAATGTCTAGAACACCCTATAGAATGAGTACACCATAGCTAGTTGAGCTCAAACTACAAATGAAGGAGATTTGGGACAAAGGCTAGATTCAACCTAGCATGTCTCCATGGGGAGCACTAGCCTTGTTTTTGAAAAAGAAAGATGGCACACTCAAATTGTGCATATATTATAGATAGCTCAATAAAATGACCATCAAGAATAAGTATCCCTTTCCAAGGATCGATGACTTGTTTGACCAATTAAGGGGTGCTACAATCTTCTCCAAGATTGACTTAAGGTATGGATACCTTCAGGTCTGAATTAAAGATGAAGACATCCACAAGACAACCTTTAGGACAAGATATGGTAACTATGAATTTGTGGTGGTGCCATTTGGGCTTATCAATGCACCAACCAATTTTATGTGCTTAATGAATAACGTATTGAGAAATTTATTAGATAGGTTTGTGTTGGTTTTCATTGATGATATCCTAATATATTCCAAGAATAGGGAAGAAGTGTTAGCCATAGTGAAGGCACATAATGTTTTCCATGTTTCTTTATTAAATAAGTATGTACATGATTCTAATCATATTATTGACTGGTCTGTGATTCAGGTGGAACCCGAGGAATAATTTCTTCTAGAACCTCAATGCATAATAGACAGGAAGGAAAACCCACTCAAGAATAAAACCATTGCACAGGTAAAGGTGTAGTGGAAACACTTTGGCCCAGATGAGGCTACATGGGAAATGGAGGATGCCATGAAACAAGCATATCCATTTTTGTTTACTTCTGTACATACGGAGCACATCGACAGATAGAAAATCGAGGACGATGTTCCTTTAAGGGGGAGGGGATTGTAATACCCATGTTTCCCCCAGTTTGTAAATATAACTATAACTGGCCAAGAGATTGTGGCAGACTAAATATGTGTGAATGTTTGATTTGATGAACCTTTGTATAAAAGGGCCAATGTATGAATTTTATTTTATTAATAGAAAATGGTTATGTGTTGCACAACTACTGAAAGGGGGGAGTTTGCCAAGATAGACCATGGATTCTATGAGAGAGATGGTGAGGGAAACCAATAATGGTTGATATGACCCTCACCAAACCAGTACTTACTAGATGTAATTTCTCAAGAGTCCTCTGACCCATAAATGAATTACCAGTCAGGATGGTAGTTCAAAGGCCCTCCTCAAGAGTTAATGAGGAGATGGGGCAGGGTACCCATTTTTAAGGCTTCTAGGCTTGACCACGAGTTGGGGATTCAGAGGCATGCAACCTTGCCGAGGAAGGAAATAAAGGAAGTAATTTGGGGGACATAGGTAGATCTGCAAAAAAAAACTAAGTAAAGAAAAACAATCTCCAGAAGAAAAGAGAGAATGTTTTCAACTTTGGAGTTGAGAGAAAAGCTGAGAAGCAAGCTCGTTTTGGTTGTAAGAATCCATGGGTAGGATATCGCTACAATATGATAAACGAGGTTGATGAGTGACTGAGGAAGTGCTCGTACATACCTCATTTCTTGGTGTAGAGAAAGCCCGTTGCCAAGATCTTGTGGGAGGAGGAGAGTAACCTCCATCCCTGACTATCGTAGAGCAAGGAGAAAGAATATCTCTTAGAGAATCATGGTCTAGCTTGGAGTTGGCCAACAGTAAATCCATCAGGAGTGGTTGTGCCTATGGTTGGGTGGAAACAAACACCCCTTTTAGCAGTTGCTTCACATTATCTAGTTCTGATAAGTATTTTCATACTCTATGTAATACATTGGATGTGATTATTGAATATCTGTGTTTATGGTTAAGTCTTGCAGTGTTTGAAAAATTATTAGAAATTATCATTTTCTTCTATAAACTTCTATATTTACATGGTATTTGATTTACCTCATTTTAGTCACTAGAGAATTATGGGATGTGAATCCGCAGGAGAGTTGGGGTAGGATTAACTGAAACGTCTAAGTCCTGCCGATCCTTTGATTTTACTTAGCGGGAATGCCAAGTTCAACTCTGTGGGAGAAGGGCATTTCCTTCATACATTCCACCCATGTGATCAAGGGCTCATACCCATGGCCTTAATCAAGTATTAACTAAGAGCTGAGTGTAGCCCGAAATGTCAATGTGATCCCATATTACCTAGGGTTGGAAACCCCTCGCTAAGCCTCAAAGGAGTGAAACTACTTTGCATTTGGGACTTCGGGACTTATGACTCCACAACCCTAAAAAATAGCCAAAGGATGGAGTCGCGAATTGATGAGGGCCATAGATCTGGGAATCCAGTGGAGTTCTCTCTCATCCGTTAGATCAGACTTAGGAAGGGGTAGCATTAAGTACTACGACGAAGTCCCACTTCGGGAGAATAGGGGAAGTCTTGATTCAGATTTAGGAGTGGAATGAACTGATTAGCAATCTGAATACAATAAACACATAGATAAGAAGAATAACACAAATAAAAATTGAAAAATATCTTCTATTAAATAATGAAATAGGCTGAAACCGTAAAACTGCAGAACTGAAACTTGCTCGAATGATGGTAGCTATCTCTGAGAAGAGGTGTGGTTTCTACGTGTATCTATCTGAGAAGAATGGATTAAAATGAGGCTCTAGAGGGCCTTTACATATTACTCATGAATTCCAAAACCCTAGACATCCAAAAACCTAACCCTAGAAGGTGAAACGCCAAAAATCATGTGGGCCCTATGGGTAAGTTGGTGTAATTTGGTACCTCAACTTCCTAGGGTCGTAACTTTTGCATACGACCTCTGTTTTAGGTGAATGATAGCCCATTGAAAAGGTATTTCAGAGAGCTACACATTACACCATCAAACTCTAACTCTGTTTATAGTTTGACTGTGGCAAGTCAAGAAAACAATGTTTAGGGCCCCAAAACATCCCTAGAAGTACAACAAGATGCGCTGACATGAAAACTTACAAAATAATCCAGTTGGAATAGGCGAGAGGCCACTCGTATCCATTTGGAGAATGTGTGAGGCTTCATACATCCCCAGAAGTGTAGAACTAACAATTATAAATCAGTACAGAAAGAAGTGTTGAATAAAAAATAGACACAAGGAGCTAGTTGGAATAGGTGGGTGGCCAACAATATCCACCTGGATCAATCCTCCCCCCTTAGGAATAAATGGTCTCCATTGCATTGAGTTATTCCATCAGATGAGGAAACTTCTACTGGATTTGGCCCCGAGTGAGCCACTTGCCTTGGTGTAGGAGTTTCCCTGCCTTGACAACCTGATAAAGATGGATCTGCTACTGGCGAGTGCGCTTTCTCTATGTGTCCACTATATGATCAATGGATGATTGTTCCATGTAGTTAGGGTTGAGCTCTATTGGTGTCAGCTGTTCGACCATCTCAGAGGTGTCCAATAATGGTGGAAAATATGGCCGAAAGAGGTCCATATTGAATACTGGATGCAAACCAAGGAAGGGTGGAGTGTTGAGATCAAAATAATTTCTACCCATAGCCTTGGTGATAGTTTAAGGCCCATAACAAAGTGGATGAAGTTGTCGATGGGGCCTGAAGAAATGCTCCTTCTGCAAATGTAACCAAACTTTGTCGCCAACCTAAAATTGGTGTGGTACCCTATGTTTATAATGACATTTCTTGTACTTAGCATTTGATTTATGCAAAATCTCCTGGACATGTTGGTGGATGTGTTGAATCCGCTCAATGAATATGGTGGCTTTGTTGACCACAGACTGATCAAGGGAAGGGTCTGTTTGTGCGGTGGCAAGAGGAAGTGAAACATCAATGGGTCCCAAGGGTTGGAATCTAGACCCATATGAAATGGGATATGGCTAGTGGAACTATGGAGAACCTTGCTATAACTATGTTGGACATATGGGAGACTCTCATCCCATGTACGGGGATGCTTAGAATTGTACATTCGAAGGATGTGCACAATCATCCGATTGACAAACTTGATTTGGACATCAGTTTGGGGGTGGAAAGAAGTGGATTTCATGAGCTTGGTGTCCAACAAAAACCAAGGACTCGACCAAAAGGTTCTAAGGAACCTGCTGTCTCGGTTAGAGATGATGGTCTGTGGTATCCCAAAGTGAACCCAAACTCATTCGAAGAAGAGATTGGCAGTATCTGCCACTATGACATTCTTCTTGTAGGATGTGAGGATGGCCATCTTCAAAATCCGATCAACGACCATAAACACATAGTCATTTTCGTGCTTGGTGGATGGAAAACCAGACATGTAATCCATGGAGATGGATTCCCACGACTTCTCTGGAATAGAAAGAGGGGTGTATAAGCCTTTATTCTTTATGGATGGCTTGGCAATGGCATAGGAAGTGTAATATCTGATATACTTGCTGACATCCTGTCAAATTTTTGGCCAATAAAAATGGTTCTGAAGAACAACCAAAGTTTTCTCTATGCCAAAATGTCTTGCCACTCGACTGTAGTGGGCCTCCCAAATCAACTTTCCATGCTCACTTGTAGGAACACAGAGATGGCCCAGGTGGCATAAGAGTCTGTCCTGAATGTTAAAATCAATGACAGTGGCGTCGATACCTAAGAGATGATATGTGATGTCAAAGTACGGATCTTGCTGGTAAAGTTGGGGCCACTCTGATGTTTTGTGTCCACATGGATGGAGCACAGTGGTAAGTGCAGCCACAGGAGGCTGACTGAGGTAGTCAATGACACAATTGGAGATGCTTGTCTTATACTTGATGTTGAGATGGAATTGGTGTAGGTTGGTGGACCACTTCTTATGGCGGTCATTCTACAATTTCCCTTGTGTCTATATGAATTGGAAAGGATTGTGATCAATGTGTATGATCATCTCTGTCCCCAGAATGTAATGTTTCCATTGATGACAGGCTTGTACAATGGAATACATTTCCTCGTCATAGGTGGGGTATTTCTAGATAGTATCAAAGAGTGTCTCACTATGGTATGCCACGATATGCCCATGCTAAGTGAGAACTTTGCCCACATCATAGTCAGATGCATCAGTCTCAATCTCGAATGGTTGTTGCAGATCAGGCAAGGAGAGGACTGGAGTTGAGTACAAATGATGTTTAAGATCTTCGAATGCTCATTGATGATCCTTCCCCAACATGAAATTGGCCCTACCACCTCCCTTGGTGACCTGGATGAGGGCCCATGCAGTATGGGAGAATCCCAACATGAACCGTTGGTAAAAAATGGTGAGTTCCAAGAATCTCCAAAGCTCGGTCAGTGTAGTCGGTGTTGGTTAGTCACAGATGACTTGGATCTTAGCTAGATCAAAATGTGCCCCGTGCTCATCAACAATGTAGCCCAGGTATTGGACCCTGTTCGTGCCAAAAGAACATTTTTCCAAGTTGGAATAAAGCTTGTGTTGCTGCAGAGTGCTCAAAACCTGCTGAATATGATGCATGTGCTCCTCCCATGTTCTGCTGAAGATGAGGATGTCATCCAATTACACTACCACAAAGGAGTTGGTGAAGGGTCTCAATACATTGTCCATCAACCGAATGAAAGTGGCTGGTGCATTTGTTAAGCCAAAGGGAATGACTAGCCATTCGTAGAGACCTTATTTAGACTTGAAGGTTGTCTTCTAGAAATCAGTTGGTTCGATGGGAACCTGGTGGTAGCCATAATTCAAGTCAATCTTGCTGAATAATTCCCCCCCCTTGAGTTCATCAAGAAGGTCATCAATCCTAGGAATGGGGTAGCGGTTCCTGACTGTAATTTTTTTTAAGGCTCTGTAATCAATGAAGAGTCACCAAGTCTCGTCCTTCTTCTACACCAGTATAATCGGGCTTCGCAAGGGAAGGAGTTTGATCTGATGTTCCCCTTTTGAAGCAACTCTTGGATCTGATGCCTGATTTCATCATTCTCCATCAGCGAGCATTGATAGACTAGTCCATTAGGTAGAGGTGCGCTGGGTTTCAGATCAATTGGATGCTTGACTTGGCAGTGTGTCGGTACCCCTGTAGCTAAGACACAGATGTCTCTGTATTCTTCCATAATCCCATCCACTTGCTTCTACTGAAAAGAGAGGCATTGTGTAGAGGCCATAGATGTGGTGGCAGCCTTCTGCTTACTGTGAGCACGGATCACAAATAAGACAAACTTCCTGGTCTGTGAAATGACCTTACTTCATTGCTTAGCAGAGATTAAATAAATAACAGTAGGCGGTGCCACTTCTAGGATCCTCTACAATTTTCTACCCAAAGTAATAATAACATTGCAGGGTCTAGACTCATGCACAACATGACACTTCCACAAATATGGTTGTCCTAAAAGAAAATCACAAACTTCAAGGGGAGAAATATCACATAGTACCTCATTTTTGAAAGGCTTGATGTCGTAGGGAAAATGACACTATTGGCTAACACGGAGATCTCCTCCTTGATGAAGCCAATCGATGGTGTAGGGATGCAAGTGTGTTGTCATTGGTAGGTTCATCCGCTTGACGACCTCTGCTAAAATCAGGTTCTTCTGACTACCACTGTCAACAATGAAATGAATAAGAGCCCATTTGACCCATGTCTGTGAGTGAAAGAGGCATTCCCCTGCCTATGGTTTTTTTGGTTTGCTTGGCCAGACTTTGGTGGTAGTGACCTTGGCACTAGTTTCAACATTGATAATACGCTTCCCTCCTTAAGGATTTGACTCAGAGTCAGAATCGACATCTGAATCAGAAGCCTTCATCTTGACCATGAGGGACTTCTTGGAGCAACATTCGTTGGTGTTGTGCCAAGGAATTTTATGGTACTCACACCATTTTCTCATGTCCTTCTTCATATTCTCATTGCCCTTTTTGTGTTGCAACTTGGACAGATTGTCTTGAGGGAAACCATATTGACTCAGTCCCCTACTGTGTGGGTTGCGGTTTCCTTTTCCTTGTTTTGGCCGTGAGGGGTTTGCAGATCCAAACTCTCCCCATTTATGTTTAAATTTCTGCTCAATCTTGAGAACGTATCTATAAATTATGCCCAATGAGGCGATGTATAGGAAATCCATTTATGTTTGAATGTTTCTATGCAAACAACTAAAATATTTGAGCACCATATGACACTCATAATATTTGATACCCAATTTGGTGCATAGGTTATGGAACATATTGGTGAAGTCTGGTACTGTCTGGTCCCTTTCTTGACGTAGGGTGGTCCATCTGGTGTACTGGTCCTTGTAGCTTCCGACAGGGTAAGATTCTTCTTTAATGGCGTCTCGGAAGGAATCCCATGTAGGGGCCACCACAAAAATTGCATATTCCTCCATGACCCTTTTCTTAGAGTAAGTATCTCACTGGTTTTTAACATGGGGAACGACCTTCAGGAGTGCAAACATGATCTTTTCTCGATCAGAAAAATTGTGGACCAAAAAATATCCTTCAAGCAGATTCAACCATTTATATACAACATCCACATTTATCAGTCCTTCAAATAATGGAATATCAAAATTTACCTGTACCTTGAAGGGGGATTCATGGCCGCCTAATGAAGATGCTTCTCCCGTGGGCAATCGTCGAAGGATCTGCACGAATTTGTCCATAATTTTGTTCCTTTGTCGTGCGAGGTCTTCCTCGAGCAACATTTTAATAGGATCTCCTGCTCCATAATCTTTGTTTTCATATCCCATGGGTTGTTGCTAGGCTCAGTGCGACCGATCTCATAATGTCTTGATTGGTTCGAGTCCCAACTTCTTGTACCCAGCCCTTGTCTGGGACATACATGAAGAAAAATAAATGAAGAGCAAACCACTTTGATACCACTGATCCAGATTTAGGAGTGGAATGAACTGATTAACATAATGGATACAATAAACACAGAGATAGGAAGAATAACACAAATATCCACTGAACAATATCTTTTATTAAATAATGAAATAGGATGAAACTATAAAACTGCAGAACTAAAACTTGATCAAATGGTGGTAGCTATCTCCGATAAGAGATGTGGTTTCTACACGATCCGTCTGAGAAAAATGGATTACAATGAGGCTCCATAGGGCCTCTACATATTACTCATGAATGCCAAAACCATAGACATCCAAAAACCTAACCCTAGAAGGTGAAACGCCCAAATCCACGTGTGCCCTATGGGTAAGTTGGTGTAATTTGGTATGCAATGCGCCTTTCCAAATATGAGCTCCAGAGATGAGGCTTAATGGTCTAAACCGCCCCGTTAGACTATATCCAAGGCCAAAGAGGGGTAAACAGGGTTACTAGAGGTCACTCCAGTCACTGGTGTTATATTCAGAAAGTGACATTGAGCTAAAAAGGGTTAAAAGCACTTTTAATTCATTATGAGCTAAAAATAGAAGTCAACAGTGAATTAGGTTTCAGCAGTGATTTAGGGTTTTGGAAGTCAATAGTGAATTAGGGTTTCAACATGATTTAGGGTTTTGGAAAGCTATAAAGGAAGGGTCAGTGACCTAATTCATCATTATGCAGATTATGACTTGTCATTGAGGAGAAGAGACGCATATCAGGAGAGATAGCTCAGTGTATTCCAGGAGGAAGACACCAATTGGTTGATTTCGGTGTTGAAAGACACACCCTAGTCACCGGGAAGATCATCCAGGTCTTCCATCATTCTTCATTGATTCTGTAGTGCTCCCATATTCCAGGTATTATCTTTTAGTTTCTTATTTGTATTCCGACTAAGATCCTTTTGTCTTTTGATATAGCCGAGTGTTTTTATTTTATTCATCCGCAGTTGCTTATTTGTATTCTGGCTAAGATCCTTTGTCTGTTGATCTAGTCAAGTATTTTCAGTTTATTCAGCCGCATTCGACCATTTTGTAATCCACAGAGATATCATAATACAAAATTTGTAGTCCTTTGTCACGTTTATTATTTGTATAATCATTTATATGCTACAAACCTTTGATCCTACACACACATTAGCAACGTTTCCTAGACTAGCCAAGTCAGGAACATTACAATGGTATCTGAGCTTTAGTCCTACCAGCCTATGACTAAAGACAATGAGTGCAGCAGAAGACCCAGAGGGCCATGAACACGTAGGTGATGAATATGTCACTTACAATAGGCATCAGGAAAGAAGGCATAGGTCTGATTTCCCCCCTTTTCCTCCTAGCTTAGAGGAAGAGGAATAGGCACACAAAGAAGCAGAGAGAAGGGCAGAGCATGAGGCTAAGCGTGAGGTAGAGAGGATGCTAGGAGATAGATATGAGAGACCAGAGGGCAGTGAAAAGGCCCCCATAGATCTAGAGGCAACTTTCATGCAAGTTATCAATGATATGTTAGCTAGTCAATGGACCATGTCTTAGTCCTTGGCACAGGTGGTTGATAGATTGGATAGAGTGGGCACCCCAGATACACAAGTCCCACATGCAGCATAGGGGAACTCGAGAGCAGGTAGTAGACCCCAGTCACCCTCTCGTACATACACCTCTATGAGTAGGATTCCCAGACCCTTGTTTCCCAGTTTCCAGAGGGCACCCCCATTAGAAACACCACCACCGATAGCACAGAGGCCACCCACTCATGCCAAAAACATTGCAGAGTATATGAGGGAGTATGCAACATTGGGTCATGACTTCCATCAAGACATGACCTTAGTCGAGTACTGTGGACTCAGACTCAGGAACCTCCCTAGAGAGCTGTAGAGGGGAGGACCACAACAACAGTAGGGGCATAACCTTGATTTCATCTGAAAAGTTGGGAAACTCACCATCCCTTCTTTTGAAGGATCATCCAAATACACTGCCAGAGCTTGGGTACAGAAGCTAGACACGTATTACAAGCTCAACCAGATGACCGAGACAGAGGCCATTAGTTTCACAACTTTACACTTGGAGGGTGAGGCACATGAGTGGTGGTATCATGGACTCGTGACATTGGGTCATAGTCGCATCATCTCCTATAGGGAGTTTACAGATAGGCTCATGGACAGGTTTGACAGGAAGGATCCTGAGATACACTTCAGGGATCTAGCCCAGTTGAGACAAGCTGGCACAGTAGAGGTGTTCATCAAAGAGTTTCAGTGGGTAGCCATGGCAGTGACAGATATATCAGAGCCCAGGCTGATCATGTTATTCACAGAAGGACTCACAGAGCCTTTGAGAGGATGGGTGAAGGCATACAGGCCTCCCACTTTGCAAGATGCCATCCTTTCGCACTCGATATCTGGCAGACTCAGTGACAAAGACTAAAACTTTCTCCAAACCATTTGTGCCCCAGAGGGATCAAGACAGGAAGCCATTCTAGAGAAAATGGAAGGGCAAGGAGAAGTTGGATGATGAGACTAGGCAAGAGCTTATGAGGAAGAAGCTTTGCTTCAGCTGCAAAGATCCTTGGGTCCCAAGCCACAGGTGCATGGGCAAGGGAGAGATTCATTATATTGAGGTAGCACTAGACATTGTGGACAGTGAGGCGGAGGAGAAGGATAGTGGATCCACTAGTTCAGAGGAGGAGTTAGCACCAGTAGAGGAGCAACTTCCCCGTAGACCACCGACACTGGCAGGAGCCCATCTTCTAGTAGTCCTACAACCGCCAAAGTAGGCTAACATGAGGAAACCAACAAAAGGAGGAATCATAATGATCCTTTCTAGTGTTCCCAGGTATGATACCCTCCGTATCAGAGGGATTATTCAGGGGCAATGGGAAATCACCCTAATAGATGGTGGGGCCACCCACAACTTCATCGATGCTTCACTAGTATCAAGATGAACACTTCAGATAGAGGAGTTTGAGGGGTTTGATGTTGCAGTAGAAGATGGCCACATAGTGGAGTGTCTAGACAGAGTTCCAAACTTAAAGATGAAGTTAGGCAACTACACAGTGAGAGACACATTTTATGTGGTTGACTTATCGGACACAGATGTGGTGTTAGGAGTTCAGTGGATGATTACCTTGGGAAAAATCACTACCAACTACCAAACCTTGCAAAGGGGATTCAGAGATCAGGATGGGAAGAAGGTTGTTCTAAGAGGTATGTCGACAGGATCACCCAGGACAGTTTCAGCCAAGAGGATGGAGAGGACATTCATACATGGTGAGGTATCATATGCCACAGAATGATTGATCACTACTCAGAAGGATTCAAAAGGTCGATAACAATACCACACAGAGATCAAGAATTTATTGGGACGACATCAGTAAGTCTTTGAGGAAATTCCACCAGGGAGACCACCTGACAGGGGGTTTGAGCACACCATTGAGTTGGAGGAAGGGGCCAAACTTATGATCACCCCCCCCCCCCCTATCATCATCCTAGGAGGTTCAAGGATGAGATAGAGAAGGAAATCAAGGAATTTTTGGCGATGGGACACATCAGACTGAGCAACAAGCCATTTGCTTCTTCAGTTGTCTTAGTTCTGAAGAAGGATGGAGCCATGAGGATGTGCATTGATTACCGAGCCTTGAACAATAAAACCATCAAAAACTGGTACCCTATCCCACACATTGAGGAGTTGATGGATGAACTGCATGGGGCAGTTTTCTTCTCAAAATTTGATCTATGCTTTGGATATCATCAGATCAACATCCAAGAGAAGAACATAGAGAAGATGACATTTTGATGTCATTTTGGACACTTTGAGTTCCTGGTTATGCCATTTGGGCTAACCAATGCACCCACTACATTCCAGTCTTCCATGAACCATATATTCAGGGATTAGTTAAGGAAATTAGTCTTGGTTTTCTTCAATGACATCTTGATCTATAGCTGGTCATGGCAAGAGCATATGAGGCTCCTGGATGAGGTATTGAGCATCATGGAGGCACAATCATTATATGCCAAAGAGTCTAAGTGCGAGTTTGGTATGATAGAGATACTTTACTTAGGCCACATCATCAGTGCACAGGGGGTATAGGTGCACCAAGAGAAGATCAAGTCCATTCTGGATTGGCCGACGCCCAAGAACGTGACATAATTGAGGAGCTTCTTTGGGCTGTGCAACTATTACAGGTGGTTCGTCTGGGGTTTTTCTCAGCTTAGAGCACTGCTGGAATATATTACCAAGCATGGGGCCTTCATATGGACCAATAAATCATAGAAAGTCTTTGATCACATGAAGGAAGTCATGGGCACTTGTCTAGTGTTGGCACTACCAGACTTCACCTTGCCATTTGTACTAGAGTGTGACGCATCCGATGAAGGGATCAGCGCAGTTTTGACGCAGGGAGGACACCCCATTGTATTCGAGAGACAAAATCTTAGTCAACTTGAGAGGTTGTACTCCATTTATGACAAGGAAATGTTGGCAATCATGCATGCCTTGACCAAGTTTAGACAATATTTGGTGGGCAACAAATTCGTGGTCAAGACCGCTCACAACAGTTTGAAGTATTTCCTTGAGCAAAAGGACCTTAGTGAGGGCCAACATAAATGGGTGACGAAGGTACAAGCATTCTACTTTGACATAGAGTATGTTAAGGGGAAGAAGAACATTGTGGCCGATGCATTATCGAGGAGACCTGCAACATGTTCTTTGATGGAGATTTCAGAATATTGGAAATCCCACTTGTTAGTGGAATATTACAAGAACAAGTTCTCTTGTGAGGTGATGGATGGGAAAATACAGGATGGCCAATATAGGGTCATTGACGATGTCATATTTTACAAGGATAGAGTCTACTTGGTGCCAGATTCAGGGCTTAAGAAAAAGATCCTCACCACAGTTCATGATTCACCTCTAGCAGGCCATCAGGGGTTTTTCAAAACCTACATACAGATCAGAGACATTATGGAAGGGCCTCAAACATGATGTTATGAGACACGTCGGTGAGTGTGTGACTTTCCAGTAGAACAAGTTAGAGCATGCTCTTCTAGCAGGGCTACTTCAACCACTCCCCATTCTAGAGCAGAAATGGGAGAGTATATCTATGGACTTCATCATGGGTCTACCCAAGGTCCAGGGTAAGGACTGTATCTATGTAGTGGTCGATAGATTGACCAATTTTTCTGACTTCTATACCATACCGACAGAGTACAATGCAGTTCAGGTAGCCGATCTTTTCTTTAGGGAGGTCTTCAGACATCATGGGTTGCCGAAGAACATCGTCAGTGATAGGGACAGTCGGTTCATAGGGACATTTTGGAGAGAGTTGTTTCAGTTGGTGGGGACAGAGTTGACACGTAGCACTAACTATCACGCTCAGATAGATGGGTAGACCGAGATTGTCAACAAGTGGGTTGAAGGGTATTTGAGGAACTATGTAGGAGGATAGCATAGAACGTGGGTAAAGTGGTTACATTTAGGAGAACATTGCTACAGCACCACCTTCAACATGTCCATTGGTATGGTACCCTTCCCAAATTTGTACGGATAGGATGCCCCCACTTTGGTAGACTTGGTATTCATGGAGAGAAGAGCTCCCAAGGCCAAGGATTGGATCATATAAAGTCAGAAGATTCTCAAGTTGTTGAAAGAGAACCTACAGACGATGCAAAACTGACAGAAGATAAGTGCGGGTAGGCATGGGATAGAGCGCAACTTCGAGGTTGGAGATTTGGTTTTCTCGAGACTCCAAACCTACAGATAGTCATCTCTGAAGAAGAGTGGGGTCGAGAAGCTCAAGCCCATATTTTATGGTCCTTACAGGATCATGTGCCGAGTAGGCGAGGTTGATTACGAGCTAGAGCTTTCAAAGGGGAGCAAGATTCATAACATGTTCCACGTGTCTTGCCTCAAAAAGGCAGTGGGACAATTCATTAGCACATCAGAGGAGCTTCCCCTATTGGATGAGGAGGGACAATTGGAGTTAGTTCTAGAGGAGTTTTTGGAGTTTTGGGAGTGGAAACTGAGGAGTAGGGTCATCAGAGAGTGTTTGATCATATGGAGAGGGCTTCCAGTAGAGGACGCTACTTGGGAGAGTGAGTAGGTGTTGCAACACCTTGGACTGGTATTGCTTGAGGACAAGCAATTTCGAGAAGGGAGGACTGTAATGTCCCTTTCCAAATAGGAGCTCCAGAGAGGAGGCTTAATGGTCTAAACCGCCCCGATATACTATAGCCAGTGCCAAAGAGGGGTAAACAGGGTTACTAGAGGTCACTGCAGTCACAGGTTTTATATTCAGAAAGTGACATTGAGATAAAAAGGGTTAAAAGCGCTTTTAAGTCATTATGAGCTAAAAATAGAAGTCAACAGTGAATCATGTTTTAGCAATGATTTAGGGTTTTGGAAGTGAACAGTGAATTAGGGTTTCAACATGATTTAGGGTTTTGGAAAGCTATAAAGGAAGGGCCAATGACCTAATTCATCATTATGCTGATTATGACTTGTCATTGAGAAGAAGAGGTGCATCTTAGGAGAGATAGTTCAGTGCATTCCAGGAGGAAGACACCAGTTGGCTGATTTTGGTGTTGAAAGACACCCTAGTCACCAGGAAGATCATCCAGGTCTTCCATCATTCTTCATTGATTCCGTAGTGCACCCATATTTTGGGTATTATCTTTTAGTTGCTTATTTGTATTCCGGCTAAGATTCTTTTGTCTTTTGATCTAGCTGAGTGTTTTTATTTTATTCAGTCGCAATTGCTTATTTGTATTTCGGCTAAGATCCTTTGTCTGTTGATCTAGTCGAGTATTATCAGTTTATTCAGCCACATTCAGCCATTTTGTAATCCACAGAGATATCATAATACAAACTTTGTAGTCCTTTGTCACGTTTATTATTTGTATGATCATTTATATGCTGTAAACCTTTGATCCTACACACATTAGCAACATTTCCTAGACTATCCAAGTCAGGAACATTACATGGTACCCCAACTTCCTAGGGTTGTAACTTTTGCATACGACCTCCGGTTTAGGCACATGATAGCCCATTGGAAAGGTCTTTCAAAGAGACATTCCACCATCAGAATATGACTCAGTCTATAGTCTAATTGTGGCGAGTCAAGAAAACAACGTTTAGGGCCCCAAAACAGCCCTGGAAGTACAATTAGATGTGATGACATGAAAACATACAAAATAAGCCAGTTATAATAGGCAAGAGGCCACTCGTATCAATCTAGAGAATGTGTGAGGCTTTAGACAACCCCAAAAGTGTAGAAATCACAATTATAAAGTAGTACAGAAAGTCGTGTTGAATAAAAAACGGACTCAAGGAGCCAGTTGGAATAGGTGGGTGGCCACCAATATCCACCTGGATCAGGTCTAGAGTCAAAACTCATGAACACTGGAGTTGCAAAGTTAATTTGAACCATTGAGAATAGAGGGACTCATGTCCATAGATCAACGACTATCTGAAAGTTTGGGTATTCGATGGTATTAATGTGAAGACAAGGGGACGTGCGAGTTTCCTAAGAGCCCTACAAGCCAGAGTAAATCCTGGTCATGAATGCTAGGTGCATGTGGCGATAGATTGGGCGTGGTTCAGAGATTCAAAGATCCAGAGAGGAAGATGGAAGATACACACCAAACTCTCAAATGTCAAACTTTTGAAGTGACATGGACCGTCGATCCTTGGATCCTTCAGGATCCCTCTCAACTGTTGATATAAGGACTCTGTTTTGAACCCCTCTTAACTTCCCAACCAACCAAGAATGCATCATGGAGTGACACGTGGTCCCTTCTTGTCCCCTATCAAATGTTTTCCATTGGACTAGAGCCATTAGATGAGAGGCTACATGGAAAGAGATCCTATAGTCAAGAGACTTGGTACTCCAGACGAACTTGGCCAAGAGTCTTCAAGGTGTGAAAACTCCCGAAGTCATGAACAATGAAGTGAATCTCAACCATTGATAGGTAGAGGACACGTGGTGCTAGATCCGAGGGTCTGTAGACTTGGATCTTCAGGGGATTCATGATATGGGGAGTTGGCAAGCTCTGAAGCTTGGAGTTGAGAAGTAACGGGAGCCATGGATATATGGATCTACATGGAAATACCTTGACTATGATATTTGAAAGAAGATAGAAGGCCATATGCCTAGGGCTGACGTTGTCCAAGGTGACGTGGACCTGCAACTAAGGTGCCACATGTCACCAAGATATCGATGATGCATAGACCCCTTATGCTTATTAGAGAATGACAAGTGTCACCCCTGGCCCTCGCCGCGTGTCTGCCACTGGTTTGTGCTTGCATAGCCAACGTGGTTGGTAATGCGACCAGGACTCCGTGATTTTAGGAGTTCAAAATATTTGGGGCGTAGTATAGTAAAGGGATGTTCAACATCGATCGACAAACAATGAAAGTTCAACATTGATCACTGATTGACGAATGCTAAACGTTCAACGTCGATCGTTGATTTCTGAATGCCAAAACGTAGAACGTCGATCACAGATTATCGAATGCCGAAACGTAGAACGCCGAACGCTAATCGTCAAATGACCGAGGACATGTGGAGAGATTTTGGGACTTCATGGAGTAAAAAAAGGGGCGTTCAACATGGAACGCCGAAGACCCCAACTAATAACACCCAGATAACTTCAGGAGGAAATAATTTGCAGACCAGAGCTTAGATTTTACTAGGGGGGTGACTATTAGAAAGCGCGTGGCGAGCAATAGCCAATGGAGATCCCATAATTAGGATTTGAGATAGTTAGGGAAAACAAAATTATGATTTCCCACCCCTTAAAATAATATTTAGGGGTCAGGTGTGTTACATATGTTGGCTTTATTACATAGAAGACATATTATTCTATATATGTGAGGGGTTATAGAGGTTAGGTCCCTAACATGCCCTCCCCATTGAAAAACAACCTTGTCCTCAAGGTTTGAGATGATGAATTGTTGAAAAATGGTAGTTGACTCCCATGTGGCATCTTCTGGTAGTGTATCCTTCCACTGAAATAAAAATTCCTTGATGGTGCACCAAAGGAGACAATGTTTGCAGTGGTCAAATACTGCTTGGGGATACAACCAAATGGAGCCTTCTTCATCCAATTTAGGGAGACTAGTTTGAGTTTGGAACTTAGTTTCAATCAATTTCTTTAAGTAAGATACATGAAAAATAAGATGGAGCTTACAGTGATTAGGTAGAGCTAACTAGTAGGCCATGGGTCTCACACACTTGAGAATTTTCTAAGGACCAAAAAATGTGGGAGTGAGTTTATAACAATGTTCAAATTTGAGGGAAGTTTTCTTATATGGTTGCAGACAAAGAAACACCTTGTCCCCTTAAGAAAATATACATTTTAAATTAGCCTGATCAAATTGTTTCTTCATGCGATTATGAGTCACGACCAAACTTTATTTGAGGGTATGGAGAATGGAAACTTAGACTATAAGTGTGCACTCAACATCCTGAACCTTGGATACACCGGCCAGGTAGGAGAAAATAGAAGCTGGATTTTGACCATAAACCTCTTCAAAGGGCATCATGTGAGTGGTAATATGGAAATATGTGTTGTACCACTATTAAACTAGTGGTAACCACTGAGGCCATTTAGTTTGTTTGCTAGATGAAAAACAATGCAAATATGTTTCCAAGAAATTATTGACAACTTCAATTTGTCCATCATTCTGGGGATGATAGGCCATGCTAATATGAAGTTGGGTTCCTTGGATCTTGAAAAATTCTTGTCGAAAATTGCTGGTGAAAGTTGGATCATGATTAGAGAAAATAGAGTGAGGAATGCCATGGAGTTTGAATATATTATCCATATAAATTTGAGCCAATGTGGATGCAGGGAACGAGTGTTGGAGGGAACATAAAGAGCATATTTGGAAAGGTGATCTACTACAACCATGATGGCTGACTTATTTCTTGATTTGGGTAAGTCGAAAATGAAGTCCATAGAAATTATTGTCCATATAGTAGGTGGGATAGGGAGAGGTTGGAGTGTGCTTGGAGGTTTTATTGTTTGGTGCTTGTTGTGATGACATGTATCACATTCATCCACAAAGGTCAGATGTTTAGTTTCATGCCTTCCCCAAAAAAGAATGTTTAGCCCATTCATATGTTCTCTGAAAGCCTAAATTCCCACATGTGGGTGAAGCATGAAGTTTGTAGAGAACAATGGATTTATGGTGAGGCTATTTGTACTATTCAAGATATAAAAAGTATGCAGAACAGAAATAAAATGCTAGAAATGGCAGATAAACAAAAATATAACCAGAACAACACCACAATAACATTGAAATGATATCAAAATAACACCAAAAAGAGCACTTTGATTTTGATAGCAATGCTCACAGGCCTCTTCGAGGGGGAAAACTCCAGCTGAGCAAAGATCTATTGCAATAATATCCAAGCTAGGGTTCTCATACCATCGACTCCTATTTATACTAAATATGTCTATCAAAAGAACAATCTAGAGGAAGATCCTTCTAGAAGTGGAAGCTTCTATTAGGTCTTCTTACATTCGACTTATTCTACTTTATTGCAAGGCCTTATTAATATTGACCTTTATTACATCCGAATATATTTTTCTACCTATGTGCGGGTTAGGTCCCTAACATGTCCTTCCCCTTAAAAACAACGTTGTCCTCAAGGCTTGAGATGTGGAAATTGTTGTAGAATTGTAGCTGGTTCCCAAGTGAAATCTGTTGGACTTGTATCTTTCCACTGGACTAACACTTCCTTGATGGTTCTCTAATGCAGGTGACGCTCATGCTGGTCCAAAAATGCTTGTGGTTGTAGACAAATGGATCCTTCTTCGTCCAACTCGGGAAGGATGGTTTGAATTTGGCACTTAGTTCCAATCACCTTCTTTAAGAATGAAACATGAAAAACAACATGTAGCTTAGAATGATTAGGAAAAGCTAACTGATGGGCCACCTGTCCCACACGCTTGAGAATGGTATACGGACCATAAAATTTGGGCACCAACTTTTGAAAATGCTCATCCTTGTGGGAAATTTTCTTGTAAGGTTGCAGTCGAAAAAATAGCTAATCCCCTTCTGCAAATTGACATTCATATCAAACCTGATCTACTTGTTGCTTCATGTGATTCTGTGCCATGACCAAATTCTCTTTGAGGGTATCAAGAATATCCTCTCGAACTGTAAGTGTTTGGTCAACCGCTTGGACCTTCGAGACACCAGGTAAGTATGAGAGAACTGAAGGTGGATTTTGTCCATATAATGCTTCAAAAGAAGTCATGTGTGTAGCTGTATGGTATGAATTTTTGTACCACCATTGAGCTAGGCGTAACCATTGAGCCCACTGATTTTTCTTTTCCAAGGCAAAAAACCTCAAATATGTTTCCAAACACTTGTTGACAACTTCAGTTTGACCATCAGTCTAGGGATGATAAGCTGTGATGAGATGCAATTGAGTGGCTTGTAGCTTGAACAGTTCTTGCCAAAAATTGTTGGTGAAAGTTGGCTCGCGATTAGAAACAATAAAATGCGGCATGCCATGAAGCTTGAAGACCTGAACGGTTAAGAACCAAATATCAATATAACATAGAAAAACCACAGAAAAAGTACTCAACGCCTTGAAAAAGAGATAATTTCAGATAATAAGCCTCTTCGATGGGGCAACCTCCTTTTACCCCACTTAAATGTTCAAGTATAAGTTGATTCAAAATGAAAATGTCTTCTTGGTATATATAGGAGACTAGGAGGTATAATTACAACTAATGGCCTAAAGTCGACATAAATAAAATAACATTACTAATATAATATGCCTCAATTAAGGGGTAATGAGCCAATATTAGGGCTTAGCATGAACCTCCCGTTGAGACAAGTGTTGTCCTCAATGCTTGAGTAACTCTGGATGATTTTGTATAAAAGACTCATCTTCCCAAGTGGAATCTTCAGCCGGTAGTTTCCTCCATTTAATGAGAAACTCTGAAATGGATCTATTCCTCAGCTGGAGAATTCTTGTGTCAGTGATGGCTTCAAGCTCCAATATGATTTTTCCTTCCTCGTCAAGTTCTAGAAATATAGTTTGAACTGGGATCTTGTCGCCTATAACCTTCTTTAAGCATGAAACATGGAAAACTGGGTGTACTCATGAAGATGCAGGAAACTCCAATTTGTATGCCATAGTACCAATCTTTTGCAACACCTTATAAGGGCCATAGTACTTTGGTAATAATGTATTATCCTTCTTGGCTTGTTTGAGGGACATATGTTTGTATGGTTGTAGTCTTAAAAACACCCAATCCTCTACTTCAAAACTTCTTTCACTACGATGTTGATCTGCTTGTTTTTTCATGCGATTCTGTGCTGTGGTCAGGTTGTCCTTTAAGATTTGCAGAACTTGTTGTTGATTCTCGATGTGATCTTCCAC